>WJFB01001251.1:0-34864 GCA_009870185.1 Pygmarrhopalites habei
GCAGAAGTTATTGACAGAAGTATAAATGGTGTCCCAAAATTAAATTTCAATTCAATGACGATTTTGGAAATGATCAATTTTGTTAATAATCTGCACTCTTGTCATTCCCATTTTGTAAATTTTGTTGGCATTCGAAAAGAGTAGTTCATTTTCTCTATAGAGTCATAAAAGTTCGTTTTGCCCCATTTCAATATCGCCTCAAAAATGACGGTTTTTTACGAATTCAGTTAAGGATGAACGTACATCGCTGTATTATGATTATATATACCTGTGTATGGATTGTACCTTGAAGCCTAAAAAATATGCTACCAAAAATAATGGGGAACGGTCATATATAATGTATACCTTAGTTTCATAATTTACGTCAAAATCGATTCATATCATATTAAATATTACAAATTTTTCTACATTACAGTAATACATTTTCTTACAGGCTAATAAGTTTCATAAGAATTAGTTAATATGTACATTTACTATAAGGTAGGCTATATATTTTTTTCAAAACGATTTTCCCATTTTGTGATATTAACTTAATAATATATGTATATAAGTAATGTGTATTGGTTTGTTTTCACTATGATTACATGATAGCCTTTACATATGTAGTAACTAATTAAAGTATTTTATGTGTTTTTAATGTAAAAATGTAACACAAAAGAACAACCATGTGTATTAATAACAACAACAACAAATCACATTTTTTGTTATGGTCACAAAATTAACTTGGAAATACTTAGATCAAGGAGCAAATGGTTCATTTATGTTGTAACTAACCAAGATACATAATATGTAGAGATATAATAGTAACATTTAATCGTAACTATATGCACTAATTATGGAGTTTTGTGTGTACTATTTCAAAGATGAAATATTTCATGCATGGAGCATTTGTAAAATTGCATTTAATTCATTAGTATAATTATTCTTAATATTATCATGGTAAGAAGATAGTCTGGAATGTATTGTGTAGTACATACATAATACAATGATAATTATTGGAGTCGCTTTAAATATATATATGTATGTATGTGTGTATTTTAAATAATCCTATTATATAATAATATACATATGTATTATAAAGAGTTGAGGAACTTTCTAAAAAAACAATAATATTTGCTGAACGATTTTTTTCCATATCTTGACCAATTTTTTTGTTGTTGATAAACAATCTCTATTAAGTGGTACTTGAGTACCAATTTGCACTCGGTTTACCCGGATGATAAAGATGGAAGCCGGTGTGCGGAGGTGGGTAGAACTGGGATTGTTCAGTCAATGGGTTACCATATTGAGATTCTAAAGAGGAATGTGGATGATAGCCATAAACTGAAAAAAAGAAAATTCCAAAAATTAGCTTTGAGCCTTCTTTCATTTTTAAATCATGATTTTAGTCATATTTTCACCTTGAGGTTTTAATGGTAAGGGTTGTGCAGGGCCGTCTAGGTATGACTGGGGTGGTCTGAATGAAGTGGTTGACCCATCTCCATATCCATTATTTGGAATTTCACCGTAAGGTGGTTTGTCCCTTGGGGAAACGGATGCTGGCGGAGTCATGGCCGGTTGATACTCATAAGAGGACACGGATGGGTATGGTACAAGGGAAGGGAAGTCGGATGAGGAGGAAGAAGATTTTTGATGAGATCCCAACATGAATTGAGGTTCTCCAACGTAATTATCCGAACCGGGAGGAGTCGGGAGAGCACTTTGGACCGTACTCATATGCTCACTTGAATAATAGGAACTTGCTCCGCGGGCCGCCACCACTGCTGCTGCTGCTGCAGCCTAAAATAGAAATAAAATTTTGTGTAAAATAAATTTCATACACATTTTTCTATAAACTGAAGTAGGACACATTTTCTACTTTTAAAAAAATTGAAGAGGGGGTAAGGGGAAAGGTGAAAAAACAAACCTGTACATTTGCCCGAATGACGCTCTCTCTGGAAGCACACAGTTGACGAAGGAGTGCGGAAACAGGGAGACCAGGTCCAGCTTGTGCTCCTGGACCAACCCATTGAATGGCAGAACCTGTCCGGGAACCTGGCTGTTGTCTCAACAGTGAGTCCGCACTGAAGTCTATCCCACCTGATGAAACGATGGAAGCTCCATGATCATTCTCCCGTCCTGGAAGATGTTTTGACATGACTTGTTCCAAATCTTTCACGGAGGATGACCCACCCTTTAATTTTTTAAATAGAAAAGTTCAATTGAAATATTTACAAGTGTAGGGCAAAAACAATTTCTTTTGCATATGCTCAACTCCGAGTAATTAACTTACATTAGAAATACCCGAGTCTCCCCAGTGACTCTGAGAATGGTTGACTTTTCGCCAGCGTGCCGAGTCCCCACTATTGTCCGCCTCAATACTAGTAGAACTGTGATGAGGACTGGATCCACTCTCGTGACCAGAACCGGGTGTGACAGGACCTCCTCCTCCTCCATGATGATGTGATGTGGTCGTACTACTATTATCTAGGACATCATTCTGTACAATAATTTGTCTCTTGGCACATGGAGGTGTGGAGTGTGGGTTACTGGAATTTGGGAGTGGAGCTTCCATTGAGGAGGAAAGTGACCCCATGGAAGGGATGTCATCAGAGCCGGCTGATGTGCCACACTGAACTCCACCACCACGGGATGAAGATGAGGAGTGATGATTACTGTTGCTGTTATGATTAATATTTGCACGGTCAATTTTTCTTTTTCGTTGATTTCCTCCTTTGACCGGGGTTGGATTCACCACCGGAGGAATGACAAGTGGTTCCGAATCCAGGGAACGAACAGACTGGGGTGTTCGTGCGTCCACATGGTCAGGTGTGATGGAAATCGGTGTCAATGGTTGTTGAGATTCAGGTAGCACCTTCATAATCCACGTACACACAAGAAATATGATGAGAAAGCTATTGTCAGGCCGTCCCAAACCAACAAAAATAGCAAAGTCAATAAACTAAATATATACTTTTGTATTTACCGAGCTAGATTCATTTGCATTCCTCCCAGCCACATTCCGTTGTTGTTGAATACTTCCTGCAGCAGACGCATGGACACCCCGTCTTTCCCGACAACTATCTCGGAGATCGGGTGACCTGTCTGATCCACCTCCTGCTTTGGATGCGGGAGATTTTGATGTGTCCAAATGATGATGTGGACCACCAGATCGGTCTCTACCCCGACCACTCCCGTCTGCTGAAATAAGAAAAGGGGAGAAAAATAGTTTGTCGTTAGTGACCACAGACAATTTTCACATGGCATGGTATAGGGCTAGGTTAAGAGTATCCCTACAAAACAAGTTGACAACTCTAAATCTCTCCTTCTCTTCTTTTTGTATGTAGGCCTCACACAGAAAAATACTACTACTACTACTATTTCAGCGGACGCATACAAAATACACAAAGTTTTTTTTATATATAGTAGTAGTCTCCTTCCCGAGTTGACTTTTTCTTTCGAAGCAATGTCACTAACTTTATATATGACGTCATGGAGAAGAGAAGGGAGGGGGGAGGACTGGAGAGAACCTTGTCCTGTGAAAGTCACGTCCACCTCACCCCATCTTCAATCCTCAATGTATGTATTTATGTGAGGAGTTTTCATCTCACGTTCAATTGTTCCCCACTCCGCACGTACACCAAGTGTAGAGAAAGCCCTGCGTGCAAATTGTACACACACGCACACACAAAAGCTTTCTCCACTTCTCATTGTGTGTGTGTCGGGGGTGGTGGGCACGAGAGACGGTAAAAATCATTCGCAAATGCTAAATACACCCACGTTTCGCTGTGTTATTCCTAGATATTTTGACGACATGTACGACCACTCCTGCCAATAGCCTCTAATCACACACCGATAAAATCGGATGGTCAACAAGAATGTTGAGGACACAACAAGTACAACAACAAATGTTATTCACCCACCTGAAGAATCATTGTCCGGTGTCTTCCGGTCCCGTTCGTCAATCACTTCCCTCTTGACTGTGGGTACACACTCCTGCTCCAATTGACAGCAGTCCATGACGATATGAGAATACTCCTTTCCACTGTCAAAATCATGATGAAAAATTTGGTTAGTAAGTTACAAGTTCTGAGGGACTTTGGACGCAAAATTTTATTTGGTAAATGGTCTTTAAATCTCACCTAATGACATAGTTGACACAGATGATACTCTGCTCATCAGAATTCTTTGAGTTGCACACAACTGTCGCACAAGTCTGGAGCCAAGTGTATCCTCCATTCTTGTTCATGAGTCGGTAGTACTGACTCATCACTTGACCCTTGTCCAGTACTAGTTAAAATTAAACATTGTCCAATTTAGAAAATCGTAATATTTCTACGTAGTATATCTGCAAGCGAAGTGAGTTTACATAAATTGTACTGTATTTTACATAACAAAGTTCCATTTCAACTGGTGGGTAAGGATCTAAACTTGTACTAATTTGTCCACTGGCTCAAAGAGCAAGCTAATCACAAAACTTGGTCTTTAGCTCTCTCCCTTTTTGTGTTGTACTAGGAGTCTCCGTATGACATGGAATACTTTTGTTCAACACAGAGGGAGAATTCTTGGTGTACAAATTAATACAAGGAGGGAAGACTGGGAGGAGGGCATAGTGAGAGTGAGAGTGTAGGAAGTTTATAATGATTATGAAAGCTGGGAAAGGAAACGGAGAGAAGAGGAGGGGACGGAGGAGAGAGGGAGAGAGGATGGCTATATCAAATTGGTGTTATAATATAATCACTTGGAACTTGAGTGAGGGTACTACAGTACAGTACTACTATAAGATCATCAACTTACAATCAACGTGGCATTTTCTCAGTTTGTTCACGTCCTCCCCGTGGCACAATGCATACAAATTTCTTCCTGTTAGCTCCTCCGACGAGTAGTCCAGTAATTCCGACACTCTGTTCCACACACACACACACACGAAGGGAAAAAAACAGAACCAAAACATTCAGACATTTTTACTTGATTCCCTTCTCATCCCTTATTATAGTCCTTGTCTTCTTGAATATGTACAAAGGTTTCAAAATATTTTGCTCTGAGTTAGCTAGTCAAGCTTTGCAAGAGGGAGAGAGAAAATTGTTTGGAGGAGAAAAGAGAGAGAAAAAAAGTTGAAGTTAAATTAATCTAATAATGAGATAACAGTCGTTTCAAATTTCCCTACAATTATATTGTAAATTACAAATTCACACCAAATTGATAATGTGATATTCCCCAATCATGTATTCGAGCACACATTTTACATTTACAGTTTTTTTACAATACAATTTTTTCTCTTTATTCCCTTCACCCTGAGTCGTTACGTGTGTGTGTAATTCATACACACAGTATGTAGATTGAAGCGATTGTTATTGTGAAAATTGTTAAGAATCTATGCACCTAGTTTACAATGTTACTGTCAAGTCATGTGCCTTCCACTTTGATTGCCGAAATATCTCTCTTTCTCTTCTTTTCCCTGGAGGGAATACATGGGAAATCATTAACGAGGGAAAATGGTCCAATGTATGTGGGACATCAAATTGCGTATGCAACTCACAACAACTACCCATCTCCATGTCTTTCTTTCATGTTTACGTCTTTAAAAATTGGATCAAAATCCCTCCCCCCCCCCCTTCTCTCCCCTTCACACCAGTAGTTAGTGTCGGGTAATGATAAAAATCTACAAAACCATTGTTGTTGTTTAACATGGATTTTGTTGTATAAATTTGCATGAAAAAAATACATGTATCACCATTTTCTTATGTCTGGATTGTGGATCATCACAAATGAGGAGAGATGTTCACAATATCTTGGAAATTGGTCCTTTGAACCACTTTGTATTAATAATACTGATATTATATTCAAAATTGTTCAACATGGTCAAGAAGCAAGGGAATTGTTCACACACACGATCCACATTCCTTTTATTATTAATTCAAAATAAAAATTTATTCTGTATTAATTAGAATCATTCTTTCCCCCGAGTTTCTCTGTCTCACTCTTTGAATTAGATTTGGAAGGGAGATAACATCAAAAATTGACAATAGACGAACAAATGTAGGCTCAAAATTTTCTCTGGGGACAAATGAAGTATGATTGATTGATTATCATCTTGGAAACTAGGTATTACATAAGAAATGGACAAAATTATTCAAATTCCGTTTCTGATACACGACCTGGACGTAGCTTTTAATATTCATTTTGGAGAGTAATTGAGCAGTGATGACTAAAAAATTATTTCGTTATTTCATTCCTGTCGATTACATGCATAAAGGTTTTTCTGTTTCTTTCTGACAAAATCCAATAAATTCTTTTCATGAACATTTCCCTTCGCACAACTAAACTTCTTTACCAAAGGCATAAACTTATTTGTGGTGTATGAAGTCATCATTAAATATATTTTAAATTGGATTTTCCGAATTTAATAACCAGCCAAGTTTAAAATAAAATTTTTCTATCAAATCCTTTCTAGTCCCACATTCATAACGTAATGTGAAAAATCATGATTTTTCCATTAGTTTTTCGTTCTTTATAATATTTTAATTTGATTTCCTCTTTTCCCCCTAACCACCTCTCTCTTTACTGTACGAGATTTTGAGGAAATATGCACACATTGAACATGTACGTACGTATATTCACGGTTGCCTACCTAGGATAATTGGCAGCAAATTATACTTTAATGGAAAATAACACGTTAGTTGTGGGTATGGTGTGTGTGATAGGATCTTATATGTTGAAATTAAATTAATACATGCTGTGGAAAATTATGACTGTGAACTAGGCCCATGCATAAATTTGCACACACAAACAGAGAGACCATCTCCTTTCCTCTACACTCTTCTACAGTAGTACACCGAGGATGAGGAGGATAGTGGAAAAAGTGGGGGTAGGAGAAAATAATGATAAAAAAATATTTTGAAGAAGAAAAAATTAAGGAGGGATGGTGTGGCGATATACTTAAAAGGTGATAGAGGGTTGTTGCCAGACAAAATGAAATTACATAGGACGTACAAGCTTCCCCCGTCTCATTACTATACACTCACCTGGAGAGAGGGAGGAGGATGAGGAGGAGGAGAAAGAACAGGTATATAATTCTATTCCTTCGCACTTGAACTTGAATTTGCAACCTATAATAATCTTCCAAGACCATGGTGAGAACAGTCAACGTATTAAAGTCTACCCATACCATTAACATCTTCATAGTAATCATAACAAACACCTTTTTGGCCTACTATTAAATCCAAAACTCTCCTCACCATGACTTACACATACACTCTCCTCCTCCTCCTCCCTCTTCTTCTCTTCACTCTATGCAAATGAGAGAGGAAACCAAAAGGAAAACAGATAAAGACAGAAGCTCTCAATAGTATTCGACACTTGTGCCTCTTCCCTTAATCATATGATTATACACATTTTTCATAAATAATATACACAGAGAGGGAGAGAGGGGAAGAGGAGGGGAATGAAGATACAAGTTTCAGTTTGTAAACTATTTGTACATACAACTACACACACACACACTCATGAGAGAGAGTGTGTGTGAGACGTGAAGAGCCTTCCAAAAAAATTAGGATCATTGATATCATTTTAATTTGTAAAACTCCCTCCCTACACTTTTCCTCATAATTTTGTCTTAAGGATTGAATGTGTGTGAATTAAAAGAGAGAAAAATGAATTCCTATAACAAGGTTTGTTGAATGAGTCCCTCTCCCTCTCTCTCATCTACAATTAAAGAATTGTAGTATCACAATACAATCATCATTTCAAGTTCAAAAACCAAAAATCCTCTCCTGGTTTAACAGAAAAAAACAGTGGATGAACGATTAACACTTTTGTAGTCTCTCCTCGTACATACAAAAAATGTCTGACTGACTGTAAATTTTTCAAGGATGGAGGTGAAGTGTACTACACAGTCACAACTTGTTATTGTTGTTGTTGTTGCTGTTGTTGTTGTCGGGTTCAACTTTGTTTTGAAAAAATTATATTTTTCTTCACATCCTCACAAGGACTGATTACCCTTTAATCATCCTAATGGAAAGTTACAGTGTATAATGATACCATGGATGTTTTTTTTGTGTGAAGGGTTACGACAGTGTACATCAAGTGTAATCAGAAAATGATTATTTATTGAGCAATTAAATTGACATTCTGTGTCTTTCTTTATTTACCACCTACGAATGGAGGGGGATGGAAGGAGTTGAGCAATTTTAAACGGTTTCATACTCAAAGGGGTTTAATAAATGGTTTAAAGTACAGTCTGGATAGAAAGTATAATTTGAATGCTTGACAGCTGATACCATTTTGAAGACAAGGACTTTTTACAATTGAATTGTAGAATTACTAATTTTACTCCACGGTTATAAAAATAAAGTGAAAAGGGAAAATTTAATCGTGAAAACTCACCTTGGTTCACAGTGGATGACACGGAAGTCAAAGGTGACCCGAGTGACAAACATGTCGGACTCCAACCGAATTTCATGAACAGAGGGTGGTGGGAGGGCAATGGCCAGGGCAACCATTCCCAGAAGTGGTGGTGGGGACTTTCTCGTATGAGAGAAGGAGTACTGTGGTCGCAATTTGCACAGAACTAGTACCACCTGCAAAAAGGGAACCCATAAAAATTAGCATAATCGTAATGAATGGAGAATCTAATCAATAAAGGAGTTCGTACACACACATACACACACTGGATGGGATGGGATGGTGTCCCATATTTCAATTGAAATGTCTCATTTTCTACATATATTCATCTACATGGATTCTATTTCCGTTCTTAAAATTTAGTCTCGGGATGTGAAACAACGGTAGACACGTAGTTCGAATCCTAGATCCTATCATTTATTCTCTCTCTCTCTCTCTCTCTCTGTGTGGTCTTTCCACCCAAGTTTCTTGGAACCAGGGCGTTATCTTTTGATATAAAACAAAACATTATTCAAATACGGATGGATGAGTCTAATTTGTCCTCCCACCCCAAACTTGGAGTCAACCAGTATTTTAGTCAACTCTGTGTGTAAATTTTAACTGTGTTTTGTTTGGCTAAAACTGTGGATAACACAATAGTCAAAGAGGGAACGAGAGAGAGTGAAAGTCAAATAGTAAATTCCCTTATCAATGACATTCTGAAATCTGAAGTTATGTACACGAGAACTGCTGTGGCTAAGTTCCCTTTAATTGCCTTCAAATAGGCCCAGGGGACTCACTTTGGTTTCGCCAATAGATAACACACACACACACACATATATATATATATACAAACACCCTCACAGTCAGTCGGCCAAACGTTTGTTCACATTGGTTACCCTACATTGTGTGTGTGTGTTGTACGTGTGCTGTACAATTTGTACAACTTTGATAAAATTCAAGCCCTCACTTCCGCCTCGACCTCCTCCTCCTCCTCCTCCTATATATTATATGTATGACTATGAAATTATCTTTGTCTTGATTTACTTGAGCTGAACAAAATTCTTTCTTCATTTTATCTCTACCCATGTGAAACACACACATTTGAAGCACACAGAGAGAATTCTGTATTTTGTTTTGGTAGAGACTTGTATAAAAATAAATCTTACATTTTGTCCTATCAGCCGGAAATTAAATTTTACATTCAAACCCATAATTAATGACGCTCCAAGTCCTTTTTATCTGAGACACTCCAAGAAAATCCAGCACTGTATGAAAAAAGAAGAGAAAGTGGAAGGGAGAAAAAAAGAGAAAGCTTTTACCCTGTAGCCTGAAGACTTGAAATGACATCCCCTTTTTGTGAGAGTTGACTTCATTCGGATACAAAAAGCTCGGTCCAAACCTTTGTAACCCGCATTACTGCTAATTGTCATCAAGGATGAGACTGTAAATTCAAAGAGAGTTGAAAATTAAAATTACATACTTTTTTGGTAAAATTTAATTTAGACAAAAACAATTATATTCCGTCCCAAAATAATGTTTTAAATTAAATGTACTTAAATTAATAAAATGAGCAGTGAAAAAATTTGAACATAAGAGTTACTAGTATGAGATTTTTCCTGCATCAACTGTACAAAGCTTTTACCCCAATGCATAAGATATGAGGTAGGTTTAAGCGGGTGAGGCTTCTCTCCTCAACTCAACTTACGTCAATTCAGTAAAGCCTTTTTTTGCCTGCAATATGTAAAGTATGGAGACTATGGGGAGAAAGTATGCAAAAATTTTTCTTTTGCCTCTGAACCCCTTTTTTCTATGGCTATATAATGAAGTGAGTGTTAGAGCTTGGGTGTTTCCCGGGATCATCCTTGAGGGGCTAAGATAAAATAGTCTATGACTGTAATATTATACAAGAAGAGGAGGAGGAGGGTGAATGGTTGTGTGTGTCTGCATAAAAAAATTCTATCTCCATGTTTACCTGTACATACTCTCCTCCTCCACACACACACAGACTTGTACTATCTCTGTGCGAAAGTAGAAAATTCAAATATGTAGGGAGAAGAGGAGGAGAAGAATGAAAGATGGGATAGAGGAGACTAGGAGGAGGAGGTGGTGGTGGAAGTGAAGCTAAAGATTTCTCCCGGGACTTTTTACGTGTAAAAGTCACGTCTGAGGCTTCTAAGAGATTCGCCATCAATTCCATAGCCTCTGACACGGATCACCAATTTTCCTGGGCTCTCTCTCTCCTCTCTCTCTCACATACACACACATTCTCTCTCTCTCTCTCTCTACCTTGCCCTGCCAAGTTCGTTGATATTGTTCACACGTACTAAAACATGAGATATGGGCCGTCTCAAAATAATTCGAATCACGAAAAATGACACTTCCGCCTTCTCCCTTCTTTATGAGATCGCAATCTAGACTCATGTTCTCCTCCCTTGTCTTCCTCCTCCTCTTTCCTAACACCCTAGCTGGAATTTCGGGGAAAACTCTGACTTTCATCCTCCTCCTTCATCCCCCACTCTCTCCTCTCTCGCTCTCCTTTTCCCTTCCAAGAAATATACACCAAAATGTAATAACATATCTAAGTAAGTCATACTTTCCATTTATCATCATCATCATCATTCTCCCTATTATGACACATTAGCTCTCCCGTCCCTTCGTCCCTTCTCTGATGATGACGACCGTCGTGTCACAGTTCCCTCTTTTAGCAGAGGAGGATTTCAATACTTTTTGTGAAAGTCAGAATGTGGGTGTAAAATTAACCATTCCTAGCAAATACTTATAGGATGTAATTATTTTAAAAATATTAATTAAGAAAAAAACATTTTTTACCATCAGGATTATTAGTAGCAGAGTTGGATGACCCATCTTCAGAGCCAGGAGAAGGAACGTTAGCACCAGAAGTATGAGCAAGACCAAGTCCCAGTTGTTCCGCCAACTCAGCATGATCTTGTTGATGAATGTAGTCAAATACACTACTCCCCGTCATCTCCACCTTATTTTTAGAAAAACAATTATTTAAAAAATTATATTTTAATTCATAAAGAAGGGAAATTTCTCTACTGAGTAGAGACCACTGAATCTACAGAAGAGTCAAATAGAGAGAGTGGAAATTAATTGATTCTTGTCTCAATTAAATCTTGAGAAAAAAAATTAACAGAGTTATATATAGATAAGGAGAAAGGAGGGAGACGTTGATGAAGTTTCAATATTTTAAGATAGCACGGAAGATAAGGATTCAATTAAGGACCCCGCAAGCGGAAGATGAGGAGGGAAGTATCAGCTGGTAATTAACTTGTTTTAAAATGGCTCACCTGTGATAATCCGAGATAGATAGAGACCGTCTCAGAGATGTATAGGAACCGACCATCTGCTGCTAATGAGAATGCGAACCCATCTAAGGACTGCGAATGAAAATTGTGGTTGTTAAACTTTATTTGCATATACCTATGGACTTGTGTGTACGGAGTGAGAGTGACTGTCTGGATAGTGGAGGTATTAATTATTATAAATTCAGCGAATGTCCACCCATTCTAATTTCCATATCATTTAATTACTCCTGTTCCATTACCTCCTGTACACATTATTTTAATTACACACCCCAACTATCCAACCCACCACACAGACACACACACACAATCATCATCATTACGTTTCCATTACGAAACTAGATTGTGTGAGCCATTGTTGGCACGTGGACAGTCTTTGGATTAGAGTTCAAATATTTAAAAATCTATTTCAAATGATTCCACTCACCTGTAATATATGGGTGCCTTGATGTTGCTCAAAAAGATCTACCGTGGTATTTCCAGTACTGCGATTTCGGACATTCCCTGTTAACAAGAGAGAGAGACAAATGCACGATTAAAAATCAAAATTTAAAATATTCCTTTGTGAGTAAAATGTGGTCACAATTTAATTCATTCATGGGAGGAAGAGAGGAAGGGTGAGAGGGGAATGATAAATTTATTTTGAAGTTGTAAAAGACGAGACAAGGGAAATTTCTTCTTTAGTTCACGACTATTGAACAGAGCGTAGAAAAAGGTTTGTGGAAAATCCTAAATGTGTCTCTTGAGATTTGAGAGAGAGAGAGAGAGGGACTAGAACAAGTGGGAAAGCATTTAAATATGTACACGGTGCCCAGAAATTTTTACTACCCCCCTACAGCCTCCGCGTATGATAAAAATAATTCAATTATACAGTTTTGAAGATCTCTACGATTGCGATCTCACCCACTTTGTTTCAGGTCAAAAGGTCAAAGCGTCTGGTCTGGAGCGCGAAATTTTGAAAAAATCACGATTTTCCAATGAATTTTTCAAAAAATGATTTGATTCTCTAAAGGCAGATTTTTTCTGAAGAATGCGAGATAGCAGCTTTGTAGCCCAGTTCATTTTCTGCCAGAAGTGAATTTTTCAAAACATTTTCTCAAAGTTTGAAAGCACATGGTCAAAATTTCGAAAAACTGTCAAAATTTTCCGAAAAAGATGAAAATTCTGATGAAAAAAGTTTTTACAAGTTATTTCAAGCCAAATTCAAAATGCCATATTGTAGCGAATTTGATTCCTCACTACCAAGGTAGATTTCAAGTGAACTGGCATAAAATTGCAAACCTGGCAATCAAAAAACGAAATCAACTGAATTTAGTTCGGTATGGGAAACTCACTTTCCATTAGGATGAAGGTAACTTCGTCTTCGTATTTTGATTGCCCAGTCCCCAATTTTACGCCAATTCATTTGAAAACTACCAGAATGGTGCGGAATGAAGTCCTCGACAATATGGCATTTTGAATTTTCTTGAAAAACTTCTTTCGTCAAAATTTTCATCTTTTTTGAAATCTTTTGACAGTTTTTCGAAATTTTGACCATGTGCTTTCAAACTTTGAGGAAATGTTTTGAAAAAATTCTATTCTGGCAGAGAATGAACTGGGCTAGAAAACTACTATCTTGAAATTTTCAGGAAAATATCCACTTCTCAAATATAAAATAATTTTTTGACAAGTTCTTTGAAAAATCGTGATTTTTTTCAAAATTTCGCGCTCCAGACCAGACGCTTTGACCTTTTGACCTGAAACAAAGTGGGTGAGATCACAATCGTAGAGATCTTCAAAACTGTATATTTGGATTATTTTTGTCATACACGGCGGAGGCTGTAAGGGGGTAGTAAAAGGTTTCTGGGCACCGTGTACATTTCATCCCTCTTCATCTTCTTCCTTCATCCCCCCATCTTCGTGTGTGTGTTTGTCTTTTTTGTGTTGGAAAATTTGAGTATGTACCTAGTAAATGTAAATAAGAGAGAGGAGGAAAAGACTTCCTATTACTTGCAATATGTACAGAGGAATTTGTATAGAAAAAACAGGGGAATAGAGTAGAGTATTATGTACAGTGGAAACCATAGAAGCCATAAATTAGTAGAAATGAAAACGCGGTAATCGCAAGTTCATCAGTGTTTTATAAATGTGTTCGTGTCGTCCAATTTATCAAAGGGACTCGGTGCGACCATTATTTCACAACGGCGGATATTAAATGTCAACCTCGACACGGGAAAACATACGAGAAAAGTCTTTGGCTAATTTTTTGATCGTCATCCTCCCTCCTTTCCCCTCCATCCCCCTCTTGCCCGTACACACACCCTCATCTCATCCTATCCCATCATCCTCAACATCAATATCTTGTTCACAGTCTTTCTCTCCCTCTAAACAGGGAAAATGTACAACAAAATATGCTGTATTCTTTCCTACGCGTTTGGCCTTCAAGCTTTTGACCAACATTTTGCACTCGCGGATTTTCAATCTTTTTTGTCCAGATGAAAGTTAATTATTTGGATAATCTTTTCTTTGACCTGCACAGAATAAATCACCCAAGATTTTTGAAATCTGTCTCTAATTTTAAATGCAATTTTCATTGCTCAGGATAAAAAATCATTAAATCTAGGACTAGAGACTGTGAACTATTTGGAAAAATATTTGAAAAATATTTTCAGATTACAAACACTGCACAGCAAACAATAGACAAGTTGAAGCATTGTTGGGCTCAATTTGAGTCCCGTGTAATTATACTCTTATTGTTTTTGTGTGTGTGTGTGTCTGTGTACGGTGTATGGGGGAAATATATGGAGAAACAAGGAGAACACAGGTTACACAATAATTATGTATAATTATACACTGTACACATTCAAAAGGCGTCTTCTCCATGAACCTGGAGTTAGAGTGCAGGATAATAATGTTATCATGGATTGCACAAAGTCTAGAGATTTATTTCCCTTTCTCCCCCTCTTCATTCATATCCAGACAAACGAGAGGAATGATGCTCAGCCATTGTACTGTATGCCAGCATATGGAAACAAATATGAGGGAACATTTTCCATGGGAGGAGGATTGTGTAACTACTTGGATAGTGACTTTTCTGTGGAACTGTGTGTGTGTGTACATTCTAGACACTTTGGATGTGTTCTGGTGAGAGGATGGGAAAAAATCCAGGGTAATCCAAGAAAATTGTGTTATTATCATGTAAATGCCTCCTCGTCCTTCTTTTTGCTCTTTTGACTCTGACTCCACAATTCCTCTCTCTCTCTCTCTGCGTGTGCATTTTAACCTCTTCTTTTCAGCTTGAGTTTCGTTGACACAAAAGTATTCTACACGATTGTATAGTCAAGCATAGTTTTCGGTGAAGTCATTACGATTATTTTGCCGTCATATTGGTGCTTACTGTATACGAATAAACACACGCAAACACACTTGTGAATAGTGAAGAAAAGTCAAAATTCACATTACAAAATAATGACCATTATTCTGATCTGTTGTTTACATCTAACTAGATTGTCAGCCGTGTGTGTGTATTAACAAGATTGTGGATGGCGAATGAAATTGTGTGTGTAATTGACTATTTTATTCGTCATCTGAGTGTACTGAGAGTGGAAAAGGAGAGAGGAACACAAATTCTTGTGGAAATATTTCTCCTCGCACACAATTTTCCTTCTGAATTTCATACTCAAAAAGTTTTATCTTACTACCCTTCCTGTAGTACACTTTCGAGGAGGGGGAGGAGGATGAAGGGGTTGTAAAATAAAGCGTTTAGATCGTGATTTTTTATATGTAGCTCAAGAATCCTTCTTTCCTTGAACTTGAGACTGTAGTATAGAACCGTGTGTGTAGTAAAAAAAGAGAGGATAGAGTCACATTTTGTAAAATTTTACGATATCGTAAGTGCCTGAGCTTTGATCTTTTACTGTATCATCAAACACTTTCCCTATTTCCAAGAAAAATCTCTTCCTCACGAAACACATTTTTCTTTTGTAGATCTGTCGCCACACAAAAACACAAATACAAGCTGTCTTTACCTACCTAATAGGCACGAAATCTAGACAGAATGGACAAAGAAAACTTTTCTTTTTTCAGAAAAATGAACGTTGTCTCAACCAAATTGAGTTTTCAAAATAATTAAACTGACAATAATTATTACTGTCCAACTTTCTACTTTCACCACCTTAGGACGTCTTTCCAATACTTTATTTGTTGACATGTCAAGGAGCGGAAAGAGTGGCTTTTAAAGATGAAAATATTTTTGAAAATATATTGTGGAAAATTATCCCTCCTCCCGATGCACCATTTCCTGACCATGAAGTTTCTTTTCTACTGTAAATATAATATTCTGTGTTCGTTTTTATTGATTATCGAGTCGATATTATTGAAGTAAAAATGGTACGTTTTCCTCCTCCTTTCTCTGTCTTTCCATTTCTTCCTCCTTTTCCTCCTCGGTTGAAATTATAGGTACAGAGTGGAGAGTGTATTAGTATTTGGCGTCCATTGGCAGCCTGGCATGGTATTGGAATCGGAAGAGCTGAGAGAGAAGAGGAGGAAAAAAGAGAGGCGGTGAGGAGTGTTGGCTTTGCCTTAGCCTTTAGGTTTACGTTTGACAGTGTGTGTTCTTGAAGACAGCCAGCCACACACACACACACAGTGAGAGTGGTGAAGAGAAAGGGACAGAGAAAGAGAGAAGATGAGTTGGTGGGACGAAAAAGGAAATCCAAATCTATGTTGGGTCGGGCCGTACTTTGGTGTGTGTGTGTGTGCCTGTCCTTATTCATTCATTCGAATCACGAACTCCACCCGTTTCTCCTCCGACTGCTAACAACAGCTCCCGAATTTCAGCTGAATACCGATTAAGCCGACTTTTTTCCCTCTCTCTCTCTCTCTTTCCCCTACACAGACATACAGAGTCCTCAGTACAGAGCATCCAGGAGGAGAAGGAACATCAGTAGCGAGTATACCACATTATGTATCACACAAAGAATAAAACGAACACAGACACACGTCCACACTACCACTATCCACCGTCCAAAAAAGTGTATACGCTGCACACAGACAAAACACACATTTCATCTCTGGTTCTGTTTGTGTGTGTGTGTGTGTTGAATAGACTGCCTTTACATGTCTCTGCTTTTTTCCCTTTCTCTCTCCCTCAACCGTATTTCCACAAGGTTGAGTCCTCATCCCAGTCACTCACTAGTCCAAGCAAAGAGTAGCTGTATTACAATCGTCAATACTCCAAGTCGAACTTGAAGCATCTCTCTCTCTCTCTTTCTCTTGTACTTTTTGAGCAGAGAAAGAAAGAGCTGGTTCAATTGACTGGGTGGGTGTTTGTGTGTGCGTGTGTGTGGGGGTACACGGATGATGCGCTTGGGCTTATGTAGCAAAAGTTGAGAAATGACATGCAACGAGTGTGTAGTGAGGATCTCTAACTTCAAAAAAAAGGTAGGAAGAGGAGAAGAGAAGGATGTGCTAGACTCTTCTTGTCCTAATAGAATTTATTTTAGCTGTCAAGAGTAAAGTCAAAGTATTTTCTTTTTCCTTCTTCCTCCATCTTATTCCATCCTCTCGCTCTCTCCTTTATACATTACTTAGAAAGAAATTTTGTCGGAGAAAGTTTTTGGAAAAATTCTAAATACTTTTTCTTCCCCTCTTTCCTCTCACTTTCTATTTTCAAAATTGTTTGAGTGATCCATCAAGAATAAATGTGAAAGAAATTGGAATGTAGAGTTTTTCTCTTTTGATGAAAGTACTACAGTTTTCAATATTTTTTTCCGCGATGCAACATCATATAAATAAAATTCGTATTTTGTGGGGTGTTTTTACTCCGTATTTTGCAAATGCATAAAATTATATTTAGTGAAAATTGTTAATTTTAACTGAGACGTTGAGTGATTCAATTTCAGTTTTTGAAATAATTTTGTGTAATGATGAATAACGTGCCAGTAAAATAAAACCTGTAAACGGAGCAATTGTGGAATAAATTTGGAGGGGGACGAGACAAGTGAAAATTATGCGGCTATTTTAGTTTTTGTCCAAAAAATGGAAAAAACTATCACACACACACAGGAAGGATGAAGGGATGAGGATGTATGTGTGAAAAAGTGAGAGGGGAGAGTATTGAAAGTTATAGAAGGGAGGAGGGAAAAGAGAGAGAGGGAGAGAGTTGATCTAATCTAATCCATTGTATTGCGGCATTTTGCTGACTTTCCTTTGAAGCCCAATCAAAATCAACATGTATTGACGAGGATGAAGTAAAGTGTGAATTTGAGTTGGAGCTTTCCCTTGTCAAAACAGACGGCCAGCTTTATGTGTGTACGCCTTTCTCTCTCTCTCTCTCTCTCTAATACATATACTCTTTCATTTCTATCTGTAGTGCTATATATGTTGTAGGTATGGATGTGTGTATGAGTGTGCAGAGTTTTTTACTAAAAATACACAAAGACAAACTCCGACCAGCATCAGCCTTCAACTCTCTCCCTCCCCTTCAAATCATCTATGAAAGGAAAAAAGGAGAGTACGAGTGTGCTGTGCACTGTGGAAATCTCATGAAATGTTTTAAGGAAGTGAGGGAGTTTTGTACTCTCTTCTCTAAATGTACTCTATAAAGCTGAGAGCACAAAATTTATATATATAAAAGGAACGAGTATAGGAAAGAGAGAGAGAGACAGGAGGATTCAGCCAATTCAGCTAAATTAGGAGGAGGGAGTTTGCTTTACAATAAGTTGGTCATAATTCTATTTGGCACAAGGAGGAACTTGGGATTGGGATTAGGCTTGAGCTTTCCTAAGTGGCATGTTTGATTTAATTTACATTTTGCACTGTTTGCACTGGCCGACAGCGAGCAAGGGAGACAGAGGGAAGATGAAGGGATGAGAGGGGAAAATGAGACGGAAACCAACTCAAAAACATGATCATAATAAAAAAACCTCAATTCCATCCTACATGTGGATAACATATGAAAAAAAATCAAACTCCCACAAATTGCTCGGAGGAAAAGAACGTACACAGAGAAATATATTGATTTCTTTGTACAAATAATCGGGAGAAATGAATTCAAAATTTCATTACATTTTTATTTATAAAATAATTTTATCTACCAAAAAAATTTCTGGTGTTCGAATAAAAAAGGGAAAGTGTGAACATTTGTAGTAACCCTTTGTGTAGCCCTACACTCAAAACAAAATCCTATTATGACACCAAATTTAGATTAAGGGTACACCGCTAAATAATAATGTGGAGAGGAGAATAAAAAAATGGTCTCTCAATTTGCTTCGCTTGTCATCTCTCCGTATTTTCCCACTCTTTCATCCCATCTCTCATTATGAAACAGAGTAATATACCGCCGTTTGAATTGTCACCGGATTTTCTTTTCCTGTCTCTACCCCCGCATTATATTCACTGCATAGCAAATTCTCTCGTTTCCCATTCATAAATGAACTCCACAAAAGTGAACGCGTCAACATATTTTTGATAAGAATTTCTGGAAAAATTATTCCTTATTTCTCTCTGTAAAAATCTCATATCCTACCAAAAGTGTACATTTCTGTGTATTGTTGTTGTGTACAAAAAATTCAAGTACTTTCCCCCCGGACGGCCTAATATACTTTCTCCATTCTTCATCATTGACAAAGTGAGATGATATATCATTTTAATAAGGATATCAATGTGCCAATTCAAAATCCACAATCCACCTCAAAAACCTTATTGAACAAGAATAGGGAGGGAGGAAGAGGGAGGGAGGGAGAAAGGGTTGAGGTAGAGGGGTTGAAATTGAGTTAAGTTCCACAGCATGAATATCACTAATATAAACATATCATGCCCTCCGAGTATGGATTACAGCATTCTATTCCAACATAAGGTACGTACATACATAGGAGGAACAAGGAGTATGATGATGAAAAGCTCCATGAATTGAGGAGGGTGAGAAGGGAGGTGGAAAGGGTTGCCTCCCAAGATTGTTCTTTGGCTTGGATTTACTCAATCTTCCAGTTGAGTTTGTATATATATATGAAAAGAGAGTATGTGGTTGAGTCTCTCCCTCCACTCTCATATTTCTGAGAGGGAGGGAGAGGAGACAGGGAGGAGGATGGTGATCCCACAATCCCCGAGATTGCCAACCTGATGACTTTGATTAGGATTTTCTCGGGAGTTTACACACAAGGACAAACATTGGGACATCCAACTCACTCAGAAAGAAGGAAAGAGGGAGGAAGAGGAGGAGGTGGGGAAATAAATGACGAGAGTGTGGAACTCACCCTTTTTGCTCAGTGGAGGATTATCACGGACCCAGGGTGGATCTCCATGGGATGAGAACTCCTTGAGTCGGAGGTAGGAGATTGTGAGACGGATGATGGAGGCCTTGTCCTTTAGAAAAAAAGACTTTAATTATTTTTTCGTGACCATACACTCAGAGTCCATGCCTTGATTGTCCCCGTGTCGTCCTCATAATTATTTATATTACCAATTGGGAGGTGATGGCAGCAGGGAGGGGAAGCATTTTGGCCAACTCGTAAAATTCATAATTTTCCTTGCCACGGCGGGATCGGGCTGCGTCCCTCGACTTCTCTTTCCTCAGCTCAAGAATACTGAAAAATTGAAAAAAGGGGACAAATCAGACAATATCTTCACACAATTTTAAAACATAATCAGTTCAACTGGTAATAATCACATGAGCACAGAAACGGTTTCAATTTCATCATGAATTAAAATATGATTATGATGTCCTCTCTCCACACACACACACACACAGAATGTCTTTCGAGCCTATTCATGATATCACAGGAGGGGACAATAGAGAGGACAAGGGGTGCATGAGAATGGTGGCATTTAACTAGGAATAAGTGAAATAATGGTCATTTCCACATTTCACTTTGGTGTGTGTGTGTGCGTGTCCATTTACATTCACACTGATAAAATCCGGACCAGCCAAGGCTTTTCCTATCCCGGAGGATATTATGGAGGGACTCAATCGCCTCAACTAAAGAACCAGTCTCCGCCGCAGAAATAGGTGCCCAGTACTGGGGCTATTGAGCCCATACAGTTATAATGAATTGGAGAGGAGGAGGAGAGGAGATTTCTGGAAATATATATTCGGGGATGATATGGAACTATAAAAGAATAGTATGGACAAGTGTGGACGAGAGGGAGAGTGCATAAAAGAGGGCAGAGTGCGTGTGGAGAACTCATATGGACAGCCATATGGATGTAGAGTGAGGGCGTGTGTGTGTGAGTGTGTGTGTGAGGAAGAGAGAGTAAACGGTTAAATAAAGTCAAGATAGGAATGGGATAGGGCGGAATGGGCCATTCTCAAAGACGTGTCCATAGTTATTAGTGTCTCGTAAATCAGGAGTGGCAATGGCAATGCTGATCATTGTATGTCCGTGTATGTGTGAGTGTGAGAGAGAGTGTAAATGTGAGAGAGGAAGAGAGTGTGTGTATCTTGACCAGGGGTGTTAAGGCAACAAGTCCCGCGGGACGATGGGACTAGTCGACGGAACAAAACAATGTTAAAATCTCTGAGGGACCATAAAAGTGAAAAAGGGACGGGATGGAGACGATGATTAGACAGGTCGGAAAATGGAATGCTACTAGTTCTCACATAAATAAAATACCTCCAGAGAGATTTTCCTGGAGAGAAAAAAGAGAGGAGGACACACACAGGCCACACACAAAAAAGTCAAAGGACTTTTCTTCCTTTTTATCCTACACCCTTAAAAAACCTTTAGTTTTTCTATTCCTCCTCCTCCTGAAAATCAATTGAGGATTCCCTTACGTCAGCACTTTCCTTCATGGAGGAGGAGGAGAGTGTGAGGGAGAAATTAAGCTTTCATCGACCTCCTTTCTACTCCGGTTTCCAGTTTTTAAATGAAACAGTGGAATAGAGCCTGTTAGATAGTCACCAATACAGTTGATAGGATGGAGTGAAAGTAAATACAGGAGAAAGGTATGAGTGTGTGAAAGAGAGATAGAGTGAAAGAGGAGGGCACGAGAGACCCATGCAATTTCAATGCAATTGCAACGATGAAAACTACAGAGAAAGGGATAGAGAGAAAGTCGGCTGTTGCTGTTGTTTGTGTATGTAAGAATGTGGATGTATAAAATTGACCAGGAGAGGATCGTGAAGAAAGTCCAAGTGAAAAAAGTAAGAAAGAGGCATCTCTCCACCTCAAAGTGAGGGAATAAGGAAGAGAAGGGATGTAGAAACAAATTTTACTTGATGGGAATCCCAATGGAATCAAATGGCCTTCACTTTAGCCAGAGTAGAGAGAGAGAAACATTCTCAAAATTCAGTTCCAATAGTTGGTTTCGGTCAACTCGACTCCTGTTCTCGAGTCTCCTGGACTTAAGAGAAAAGAACCATGTGTGTGTGTGGAGTACTCTCAAACTTTTACACCCATTTACATACATATCATATGAAGTCCCTTACTCTCACTCTCACTCTCTTTGAGTAAAAGTGAGGATGGAGGGATGGGAAGGGAAGGGAAAAATAACATCACAAGAATTGGAACTGCTCCTCTAATAAATAAATGACGAATGGTGGAGATCAGGAGAAATTCCAGAAACAAGTGAGACTAACACTTTACTCTCTCTCTCTCTTTCTCTCTTCTCTACTCTCTACTTCCAGCCGATTGGCTCAAAAAAGGAAGAAAGTGGCAAATAACCAAATATAGATCTACACACACTCACTCATACCCTCCTGTTGTGTATACTGTACATACTTGTATAAACACTCTGCAACGTTATTTCATGTTCTGGAAACACACACACACTGTATACACTGTACACTGTACAGTGCAAGTGTGTGTATGTGTCGGTGTCGGTGATGTCGGGCTCAGCTTTCATCTCGCGGACGTGTCAAGTCCCTAGTGATCACACGAAGGCGTGAGTCGGTTCCATCAGCATCAATTTTAAAAAAAATACCCCGACTCCGTGTTCCGAACAAGAAGGAGCAAAAAGTAAAGCGAGAGAGAGAGAGAGGGAGGGAGGGATGGAAAAAAAGAGTGTCGAATTCCATACTGACCTCGTCTCAAAAAAAACTTAAACCTCTTTTTACTCTTAATGGGATTCCTCGCCACATCCTCATTTACATAATTTTCACATTAATAACGAGAGCTTGTCTATATCGTCCCAAGTTTACCCTCACACAAAACACACAAGTCCGTGGATTTTTTTCTTCAAAACCAGACTCAAGCCCTCCTCCACGTCATCCTCACCCCCACCCTCATCCTCATCCCCACATTTTTTAAAGCTAGGACCAACATAGCGTCAAGAAGGACCACCCGTCCATGTGTCAGCATTTGTACACATTCAAATAAGTGTACATACAACATATATATTGAATTTTATTCTTTCCAAATTCTACGAGTTGAATGACAGTCTTCATTTTAAAACTTTTAATGATTCTCCTGTATTTCATTTTCCCTCATTTTTCTTAAACTTCATTCTTAATCTTCCCCTCAAACGAATGCAACTTTCATCAGTAATTTAACTCTCATCTGTACAACACAGTTGGTTATAAAGATACGTGTCCAGTACTGGAAAAAATGGGCACGGGTTTTTTGTATTTCACTTTACTTTTACTCTTATTGATTGAATGGAGCTCGATTGCGAGAACGCTTTGTTGCAAATTGAGCCGGTCCCAACGGTAAATGAAACACAGAGAGAGGCAGGCTAAGTTAGACTTTTAGTGGAGAGAGAGAGAGTTACCCAATACCACACACACAATACCCGGGATACAAGGATGTAGAGGGAGAGGGGGAGGAATCGGATTTTTTTCCTTCTGGCTTTGGTCAAAAAAAAGAATGTCCAGAGTATTGAAGAGGAGAGGGGGATGATGATGATGCTGTGGTGATGTGCTGTGTTGGGTATACTGGAGTTTCCGTTCCAGTTCCACACTCTCACTCTCTCCCTCTCTCTTCATTTTTCTCTTTGTCTCTCTGCCTTTGCCTTCCCTTGTGAGTGAGAGAATTGCACAATTTCCAAGGATAATAACGAAATCTCTGGGGGTGTCGCGTTCGTGGAAGTGAAAACAAAATTATCGTCTGGCGAGTCACTCCACTATCAACTATCCTCTCTTTCTCTCTCTCTCTCTCTCTTTAGTGTAGTGTAGTGTACACTTCTCCAGCCCATGTTTTATGCGAGAGAGAAAGAGACACTTCTACTATTACTTACCGCCTCCAATGATATTATTGATCCTAATCTTGATCAGCGGCCATAGATCATATCGTTTTATCTCTCACTAATATGTACATTAAAGAGTGTGAGATGCACCATTGTGTGTGTCAGTGAGAGGAAAGTGGAGGGAATCTATCCTATATTTTCACAGTCCCACACTCCTGTACACGAAATAGAGAACACAACGAACGTAATCAGAAGTAGGAGCATTCACTGAGTGGGAGAATAACTAATGAATTTCATTAATTCTATTTCATGTTCAACAAATGGTGGACAAGTCATTGAAATGGGGGAATGGAGAAACATTGACAAAATGAATAAGAAAATCATTCTGAATTGAGTCTCCACTCAAAAATTTCCGTTCAATTTTATTCAAGAGAAAAAGATATGCAGTTGAATTGTATAAATCATGGAGAAAATTATAACCTGCTGAAAAATATATCCACCTTTTTTCTCCTTATTAAATCCTGTCCAATAATCTTGTACTGTGTGTTGTATAATTTAATTTCTCAAATGGCTATTGAAGATAATTGTAGATTAAAAGTCTCACATACACACTCTCTCTCTGTGTCAGTCTGTTGTCCTTGTCATCATAAATGATGAATTGTCTGATGACAAAATATGAGCCATAATAATTCAACTAAAGACACACCATTTACAAGTCATTATTAACTTGTGGCGTCTCCATTAAAAAACTACAGTGTAATTACTATTACTATCATGTGAGGAGGGGATCAAGAAATCAAGAGTAGGGAGAAAAATTTGCAGGCAGGCAATCTTATTTACAAGATCAAGATACATTTTGTGAAATGAACACACAAGAGAGTGAGAGAGGATGGACTAAAGATGCGGGTGTCTTTTCTTTTTCATTCTCTCTCTCGCACACAGTACGTGTGTATTAGTCCAAGGATAAATCATCCCTCTGATAATCACCATCACACACACACTATTCTTTTTCCCCTGTAGTTCAAGAGTTAGTTGTACAATCAGCAATAAATTTACAAGATTGGAATCTCCCCCGTCTCAAATTTTCAAAAGAGATCAACTAGCAACTGTTGATATCCTAATGTTCTATTTTGATTGGTAAAACTCGCTCCGTGTACAGCCAGTCCTCAGAGAAGAGAAACCTTCAAAGCTAAGAAAATTTCTCTCAAAGGGGGTTTGAAGGTGCAAATGAAATTCATTGGAATTTTTGCAATTTGTCCATCACTGTACCCTATGCTGTATATGTACACCACATCCCTACCGTACATCACAAGGAGAGAGAGAGAGAGAGAGGGAAAAACTATTAAAAAATAAAACGAACAAAGTTTGCCATGTATCAACCCAGCACTTATTTATATATTATAACCTGTCCATTCCTTACGCTTCGGGTTAAATATTGATAATTGGTTAGCTCTGTGATGATTTGGTGATAGCAAAAAAAATGTGGGTGTGACTGTGTCCCTCCTGGCACAGCACACAGCAATGAAATACACACACACACACACACACACACACACACACAAAAGGTGGAATGGCATAATTTTTTTACACAAACACGCACAACAGGACACGGCGAATTAATCTATCCCTTCTTTTTATCATTACAAAAATTTATAATATAAATAAACTTTGTCTCTGGGCAAAACTATGGTTCAAATAATCTTCCCCCTCAGTTGTACAACAAAGTCAACAATTAATTTTGGTGGTTCACTTTTGAAAAAAGAAATAATTGAGAGAGTCTCAATCTCCCTCGATTCTCGCTCCACCACAATAGTTTGAGGAGGGATGATGAGTAAAAACTCCAGCCAATATACTCCCCCTGTATTGATCTGAGAAAATTGTTCACTCTCATCTTGGGTCTGTGTGTTGGCAAAAGTGGAGTCTTTAACAATGTCAAGAGATTAACAAGGAACATATGTACACCCTACAGCTTTTTGGCGCAAACCCTCCACACAATTTGTTATTCATTCTAGACAGGGAGACAGAAGAGGAGGGAAGAGGAGGAGAAGAAGAAGAAGGGTAGGTATATTTTCTCTTGCTTTTAATCTGGAGAGCTGCTGAATAGGGAAGAAGTAGAAGGAGGAGGAAAGAGGGGAAGTTGAACATATTAATTTATAGCTCCCTTGCCTAACTCGACATGACGAGTCCACAGTCTACAGATCATTCACAAGAGAGAGTGTGTGTGTGTCTATGTAAAAACATTGGCACAGAAGGAGAGAGAGAGAGTGAATGAGAAAGGGAGGGATGGCGAACAAAAGTTGAATTAAAACACTCATCACTGTATTTTATATGTATATTTTGAATATAGGCTAAAGATTTTCCCCTCCTCCCTCTTCTTCTCCCTCTCCCTCTCCTTGTGTCTGAAAAATAGTTTTTAAGGGACAGTAGAGATTGGAATGTCTCGTGTCTACATTTGCCTATATGTATACACTATACACTTGTATTGGCATGACACACGACTCCCCAGATTCTAATTTTTCATCTTGGACGGACAACTTACAATGCATAATATTAAATTTCGTACTAGTACTAATATAGTAGTAGTGGAAGAGAGGATCTTTTTACAATGTGCAATCACATCGTAAGTAAGGTAAGGGCAGAAGGTAGGGAAATGTACAATCAAAAGATAATGAAAATATATTTTACAAAATAGTATGACAGACTCCCAAGATTTAATTCTGGAAGACAAGGATATTGTGATAAAAAAGAGATGATAAAAGGGAACCAAAGTATGTGACCCTTATTAGATCTCTCTCTCTCGTAAGCGTGTCTTTTGAAAGTACACAATCATCCAAAGAGGGAGGACTCCACAGTTTGAAAAGTAATTAAAAAATTGATGAGAGTAAAAATCCAACCACCATAATACTTATTAGACTGTGTTATTATTTCCAAAAATTTTTTTTTGTATCTACTATTTCAAAACATTGATTTGGATTAGTCAGCAAATATTAACTACATTGTTAAACTCTCCCCCGACCCGACGCTGACTAGTTTAGCCTGACTGACACTGTGTGTACAAGGAGGAGGAAAAAAATAAAGATAAATATCTTTCCTCGGCAGTGTGTGTGTGTGTTTATATTTGCATACCATCCAAGGGAGATTAAGGTAAAGCGGAACACGCAGCGTCGCCGACAGCTAACTCGATAAAGATAAATGCATGACTAGACAATTTACAATTATCAGCAGCAGCCGCTGCTAACAACAGCATCAACAACAACAACATGGACGAATCACGTAGTTAAGAAGATGAGATGGGGGAATGAAAAAATGTACTACAGATATTCAATCTTCCACTATAGAGAGAGACAGAGGGAGTGTGTGTGTGTTTTTTTTTAAAAGGTCTGTACACACAAACGGATTTTACAGGTGGGATAAAATAGACTTTCATAAAGCATGATTGTTTTAATACAATAGTTACCAGGAATGAGTGAAAGCCGGATTGACAGGTGACTGTCGTGGGTGAAAGGATCCAGCAGCCACTGCGTAGTCCATCGCTGCATAAGGAAGCATGGCTCCGAGGCCGGGAACGCTGCCCCATGGCCCCGCCAGCCTCACTGATGACCACACATTTTGTAATCACACAACGTTCATCATCACAATTGATTTCTTTTTTACATTCAATATTATTCACATCCTAACTCTTTTTTATTTAAAAAAAATCAAGATTCCGGTCTGTGTGTGGTGTACAATACAATAGGAAATTTTTTTTATAAGAGCAGACGGACAAAATGGTACCCACCCATTTTGGACAGGGGTAGAGAAAATCCGATGGTTTTCATCATATAATCTGATTCAATTATTCGAGAGAGAGAGGAAGGAGGAGGAGTGTTTTGGATGTTGTAAAAGAAATTTAATTTTTCCACCTCTCCTCCTCCTCCTTCTTGGTCTACTCTCCCATTTCTCCAACGAGATGATAATTATATAAGTCGACAAAAATTTAATATTTAATTTAACAACGGCGGATTCACACACACAAGCACACACACGAACAGGCGACCAAGACAACCAAGGTGGACTAGCGCTAAGTAACAAGATCATAAAATTTTATGTGATGTGCTAGACAAATGTGATAAAAAACCTCTTGCCTCTTGTTTCTCCTCCTCTTCTTTTACTTCTCTACCTAACACTCCGATGTAATCGAGGAAAATTGGGATGGCCAACGGCAGGCACATCACTGATACTTTTTCAACTACAAGATTGGCCAGGCTCACAACCGACACACACACACAAACACAAGCGAACCGCAACAACAATGTGGAAAATAATAAACGTTAGTTGTATTCAAATTTCAAATCTACACAAGAAATAAAAATTGTAGGGAGGGAGGGAGGGAGGAAGGAGGGAAAAAATAAGAAACTTACAAGCCGCACAAAATTCTGACGTTATACAAAACTCTACGATCATCATCTCGCTCACTTTTTTATGACAGGGTCGTTATGTAGACGGAGACTACGGAGGAGGACAGGGAGGAGACAAACCATGACAAAATACATACAAAATGATGTGTATAAGTACACAGAATGCAGGAGGAGGAGGAGAGGACACGGAGGGAAGTGAAGCATTGAAAATTACAGCCTCTTTCTCTTCCCATTTTCTTCAAATTGGTCAAAATTTTAAACGCTTCATTGCTCTACTTAATCACAGACAGGATGACTGGAGCTATATAGGGAGAATAGTGGAGATACAACTCTAACAAAGATCACCCTCGTCACTAGAAATAAGGACAAAAAAAGGAGGACACACAACCAGGGACACAGTCAAAAATTGGACATTGAGGGACTAAAGACAAAAGGCAGAAGATTTGTCTCAAAAAAGAAGATGCAGAGGATTTCCGACTTTGAAAATAATTTTATACTGTGTGTCTGTGTGGATGTAGGGACAAGAGTTTAATTCACTCTCCTCCTCTTCTTCTTGCTACATGACTAGCTCCTGTGAATGTGAAACGATGAGGAGGAGGAGAAGAAGAAGAGAAATAGAGGGACCTTAACAATGTGTACTTATGTGGTAGTTCGTAACTCGTAACCGTAAGTACACACACACAGTCAACGACGGACCCTGCATTGTAATTACACGTTCCGGTTTAGAACAAAAGCCTCCAGTGAGAATTTAAAACAATTACTTGAATTCCTCCTGAATTTTTATCATCACATTTTACAGCAATGCTCAATTACCTTCCAACCTGCTAAGTCTAAGGAGGAGGAAGAGAGCGAGAGAATGGAAGGAGACAGAAGAGGGAGAAAAAATCCTGAAACATATGCACACTAGCGAAGATGTAGACACTCTCAAATAGTCTAGTTTGAGGAGGAGGAGGTATTTGGAGCAAAAGTTGGGCTAATCTATTCAAGATTTATGACATGCCTCCATGCTTACACACATGCAGGGGAAAATACATTGCATTGCAATTTTCTTCCAGATAACACAGAAAACGGACAAGGATGAGGGGATAGAACACACCGGAGAGGCAAACAATAGACTGGACAGCGTCCAAATCTTCCGTAATTACATTAATTCGACTTTTATTATCCTCTTCTTCAGTGTAAAAAGAAAAACTCCACTAAAAGATCCACATGGAGAAGAAGATTGATGAAAACTGTCCATTTAGTTCGGTGAACATTTTTTATGACCGTAAATATTACTTCAGTCGTCGTCCACCGTGTTTTTTTAAACGAGATCACCATCACCGTAAATTACCCTTTTTTGTACTCTGCTTTTTTTGAAAACATGGTTTGATCGGATTTTCTCTTGGGCTATTTTGTTGTTGTCCACTTTGTTCTTATTGCAGGTCTATTGGTACACACACTTTTTTTGAAAACTTTAACAAATTGCTGGACGGTTGTTTGGTAAAAAAAATAATTTTCCACCAAAGAAACTCAAATTTTCCACAAAAAAATTCCCTAGCGTCCATCGTAAACAAGACTGAAAATTTTCCTTGTTTGTATTGGGGTTCTTTGGAGTTATTTTTGTGAAAGAGAAAATAAATATAATCAACTTGATCTACCTGAGTATTCCACACTAGGGCTGTGGGCGACGATTGACGGAGCAAAGAAATGTGTGTTGTAGAAGACACACACACAGGGAGGTGGAGGTGGAGGAGGAGGAAGAGAAGAGGAGAGAGAGAACTAGAGAAATTTTTATTTGATAAAGTAAAACGTTTTTCTCCCTCTCTCTCCCTCTTTTCTCCGGTTGTTTACAGTCGTCTCTGAGGAGGACAATATATACGGGACTTTTTTGAAGACGAGTTGACTACGGAGGAGTTCCTTGGTCACTTAGGGATGCACCACAAAATCCGTCCGGAGACCGGGAAAGAATGTCAATGTGACCCCAAACACACACACAGTCAAAATGTTGGAGGACGGAGGAGAGGGTAGGTTGTGTGTCGGGTGTGTGTATTAGTGAGACAGTGTATGTGTGTGTGTGTCGTATAGACAGTGGTGGAGGGAATACAAGAGGAATTCGAGAGTGGAGAGTGAAAGAGTGTGTGTGGTCGGGTGTGGGGAAAACGGGAAGCGAAACAGGCGCACGATAAGTCACTTGGAACGTCGATTGCCGATTATTAGTAAGGAAAACAGTCTGAGAGGAATGGAAATGCGACTGTTTTGTGAGGAGGGGAAGGGGTGAGAGTTGAACAAGTGTACGGGACACTTTCTCTCTCTCTCTCTCTCTCTCTCTCTTTGTATGGGCGTGTGTGTGTGTTTGAACTTGTGTTCGACTATGTGTGTGTGTTTTCCTATTCTGGGTGAGACGCTGTCTCTATAGACTCGGCACGCATGCATGCAGAGCAGTGATGTTGGCTGGGGTTGACGGTTGAGGACGGCCGTGTGAGGAGAGGAGGAAAAAGCCCGCTGTTGAGTGCCTCGGAGTCTTCGCTCATTGGTTGGAGTGGACCGGAAGCCAGGCCGTGACGGCTGGCAAAAATTGCCCTGGCGCATGCTAAACAACCTCTCCCCATTGTCTCACAACCAGATCACATACGCAGCCTGACTCCAGAGTACCTGCCTCCAAAATCGCAATATCGCAAAAACGCCCTGCCCGTCCAATCTTCCCCCAATAGAAATTTTTTTAGCTTTCTCTCAAAATTTACCAGCCTCCACCAACCACGTACATCCAAACTACCAATTCTATCTCCGCTCTATCCACACATCCACACACACACGTTGGAGGGATGTGTGTGTGTGTGAAATATCAACAGAAACCAGAGAGCAGAACGAGAGGGAGGAAAAGTATTGAAATGTCATTTCCTTCCTACAGATCCATACACACAAGAATTTAAAGAGAGAGAGAGAGAGAAGGCTTCTGGAAATATACCGCATAATTATCATACACACATTTTGTGTGTACGTCCCCAGCTTTTTAGTTTTTAGAGAGAGAATTAGTGGGAGAACTGTAAGAAATAGCAACGATGTTTGAATGTACAAAAGTTCAACAGCTAGTCTTAGTTTTGTAGTCAAGATTGTTGATCATTTTTTTAAATTTATTTTTTTCCCAAAAAGTTAAAATTGTGTGCCCAGTTTGTACTACATAAAATGATATTTTTTTATGGACAACCTCAGCCAGTTAACCATCTCATGACTTCATGGTTCATCAGCTCCATTTCTCTCTTGTTTTTTTAGTTTGGTAAAAAAAATGTGAAAATGTTTGATGAGTGAGCAAATGTCCAGATGAGTCCAAAAAAACTCTTTCTTGTATATATGTATTTGGTACACATCAATAAAAGTGGACTTTACCTATAAATTACATTGTGTAGTAGTAGGAAGAGGAGAAGAAAAGCAAAAAATGTTGTCTACCTGTGGTAATTTATTTTATCCCCTTTCCCCATTTTTTCTACGAGGGAAGGTTTTACTAGGAGGAGTGCGTTGAGAGTCCACTGAAAATTGCACTTAATTTGAGCTACAGGTATTTAACTAGATCAACGTGACTTGGACGAGAATGGGGGAAGGAGGGAGGAGGAGGAAAAGATGAGTTGGACAATTCTACGTGGTGAACATGACTTTGCGACTGAAGGGCCAAGGGATTGAGAATGAGAGAGAAAGAAAGAAAAAAAGCAACGGTATACAAGATACACACGTTGATACAGACATGGAGGAGGAGGAGGAGAACTCCATAGTATGCAATGTGGACGAGCGGAAGGACGAATATCTGTACTTTTTTTAGTCATGTAGAAGATGTTTTAAGTGGTCCTAAGGAAGGTAGTACAAGCTAAAAGAGAGTAGACAGTTCAGAGAGAGAGACTCTATTGCAGGAGTAACACGTCCCACACTTTTTCCATGTCCATCCATTGAGTTTCTTGGGCTTCTCTTCTTCTTCCCCTCCTCCTCCCCTCCCCTTGCTTACCTACTTCGTATTCGACTGAGTCGGAGGATGAGACGTGAGAGTGAGAGAGTCACACTTCGCCACCTCGTAAAGAATCGAACGTGAAGATGATTCAATAGGAAGAATACCAAACATACACACACACACACACTCACTCACAACGAACCAAGTCTTTCTCTCTCGGACAAAAAAAAGATGACTGCGATTTTGTCTACTTTCCATGCATTAACCCAGAGCTTCCTCACACACACGCAAAGCCTAGCCATTGTTATGCATGCATAGAGAAATGAGTGATGCATGACTAAAATCTCGGGTTTCTGTTCCTCCCGTTTTTTTCCCTCTTCTTTAATGCACAACTCCATTGCAGTGTGTATGACTTTCTTTATGTTTTATACACAGAGTGATTTTTCTAGGGTTTCATAAATGTAGTCTTGTTGTTGTTGTGGAAAAAAACATGATCAAATCCTTGTTCTGAATTTCTAACAAGTTGAGTGTGTACATGCTAATTGTGTAAATATTTCTTTTGATGACAGTCCACTCGTCTCTCTTTGGCTGATGTAAATAAATTTGTGGAGTGGTACATGTGGATAGATTAAAGATATATGAGAGAAGTTTGAGATGTAAAAATTACAGAGAGTGGGAAGGAATTCGTTATGAACTTGCGAGTGTACGGCTTAAATGAGGATGACGATGAAGAGACAAAGACAAAGATGTGAGGTAAAGAGAAAGACTGTGCCATAATGTGTATGGCTGAAGGGACAGACAATTGTATGAAGAGGGGATCCTAAGGGACACCCGTGTGAATACCAAACGAATCCAGAGACCTTCTTCTCTTCTCTCCTCTTCTCCTCTCCTCTTTTGGTACATCTCATCTTGTGAAGAGTTTTGGTCGTCCTCGTCGTCGTCTTTGCTTGCGTGACAAGAAAGTGCCAACTCCTTTGGCCAAATTACAAAGGCTGAACGGATTTACGATGCTTATTACACCAGCTGGCATATCAATGAATTTTCTGATCTAGGTTGGACGTGCGGTGACTACACGAACGCCACTTTATAATCCTTCAGATTCCTATTTCTCCAGCAGTGAGTTCGAGAGAAGAGGAGGAGGAGGAGGAAAGAGGACTACGAGGAATCTCTCGACTTTCTTTCTGATCCTCACCGTCCTCTCTCCATCCCTCCTCCTCCCTCCTCCTCTGTCCTCCCAAATAATGAAACCAAATACCTTCCTTATTTGCACACAGACATTCTTCAAACCACCACACACACTCATTCTCCCTTTCACAGCCCACTTGACTCTACCATGAAAACCCACTCATCTCCTCACCCTCTCTCCATCTCTCTCTCACACACAAAGAACTCCGTCTTTTTCACTCATTCCAACTCTTCAGCTTTTGAGAGAACTGGCAAGTGAGAGAGAGAAGAACCGGATACGAGTGTGTGTGCTCTTGTAATATAATATGTAGCTTGTTCTTTCCTTTCATTCCTCTCCACACAATTGTTATGACATGGCCCTCTCTTTTTCTATTATTACATACATTTCCTTAAACCCGGGAGCACAGGTCACGGACACACACGGAGAGAGAGAGGGAGAGAGAGTTTCATTTGAAACCACCATTTTTCGCATGGCCAACTAGTTTAATAGTTAAATTAAACGTACTACGTGAAGTTTAATCCTTATTATGTGATCCATCCATCCTCATATATCAAACACTTGTAGTCACGTGACTTACACAGAATTCCACACTTTTTAATATTTATAAATAAAAAACAGAAGGGTTCCTTCCCTTCTCTGTCCCTTAAGTACTCATTCTTTTTTAAGATGGTTTGCTGCAATTTTTAATTGGATATTCCATTGCACATAAAACGATGGTAGGAATATACCTGCACTTTGTATATGCCAGTAGCCCTGTACTTTGTACACCTACGTACAGCTGTAATCGTACGAACTTGTATCCCATTATGAATGAATGTATGTGATGACAACAGTTCGCAATATTCCAATTAAAAAACCAGGATAAAAGCAAGGGCACATTGCCGTTGCTGGGATGGGCGGGTGATGATATATTCGGATGGATGGATCACATAATAAGGATTAAACTTCAGGTAATTCGTTTAATCTAACTATTAATTTTCATCATCCATCCTCATATTTCATACACTTGTAATTGTTCAAAGCCGCAATAAACCAGTTAATGTGAAACTGAATACTAGTACTTTAAGTTTCCAGTTATATTAACTTATATAAACATCGAGTTTATTTTAGTAAAATTAATATCCAAAATGAAGAAATAAATTTTTATAAAAAAGAGAATTGAATTCATTATTGAAATACAGCTTTTGCAAATTCAGATCTTTTGTCCAATGGACGGTCATAAAATTGAGCAAAAGTATTAGAAGATGAAGTCCATCCAGCAGTTTTCCTATAGTCTCCAGAGAAATCTCATTGCGAGCTGCAGCAGATGTAAAAGAATGTCTTGTACTGTGTCCTGAAAACATAGAATCGAGACCACTATTATTGAGTACGGTTTTGATCCATCGACTAATTGCTTGTGCTGAAACCTTCTTAGGTTTAGAAACGCTCACAAATAGATACTCTTCATTAATTGCTGTGATACTTTTAGTTTTATCTAAGTAGGTAAGCAAGGCTTGACCAACACACAATTTTACATTGTCACGAAAAAATGGCAAATATAAAGAAGGTTGAAATCTATTTGGCGCAGAAGTTTTAA
>WJFB01001252.1:0-34861 GCA_009870185.1 Pygmarrhopalites habei
GAAAATGAAATCTCTCTGTGTCAGTAAGATTTATGCTTGCTTATACTGTGATATTAATGTACAAAATCGAGAATCTATTTATTTTTATGTGAAAGAAGAAATAAAATGATCTAAGTCGGAGACTCTCATAATGCCCTGCAACTGAAAATTCAAAATGATTTCTAATGTGTGGGAATTGGACATACGGTGATTAATTTCAATAAATGTGAACCTTTCCGGAATGGTAACTCCCGTGACCCGACGTTTGAGCTATAGAATAGCATGGAGCAACAAAAAATTTCTAATTTATACACAAATAGTTTCTACAACTTCTTGAGGCAATATCCAGCCATCATGGATAAAAATCCACACTCAAATACTACCTGCATAGTTCACAATACAAGAATTTTTGCATCCACCATTGTGAGCCAAACTTGCAAAAATTCCGAAAACCAAGAACTGTTGTATTCGTTGCCTAATATGTCTTTCCTCACTCAGTCAGCTTCGGCAGATCAGTCTGCACATTTCTAGGACCAAAATGTGAACATCAAACTTTTACTGGCCAACACAATTGACCAAGGGTCAAACGTCTGAAAGGTTCACATTTATTGAAATTGGTTATCGTATGTCCAATTCTCATGAAATCATTCGGGATTTTTAGTGTTAATGTTGATGTCGGGTATTAGTCAGATTTTAAACTGCTAGTGCATTTTTTATGAGTGTTGTATATGACATGTAATGTAGATGAAATGACTGAAGCTTGTAGTTTTGCAAAACTTTGATTTTTTTTTCTTATATTATACAAAACAAATAAATTTTATTTTCAAAAATAAATGGCTTTGATGGTTGTTGACAGTTATTTTTAACACTCATTCATCACACAACATGGATGAACGGATAAATACAACCGTGAATCACAACATACATTATTGTATATTTTCAACTTGCATTCTAAAAAGTGGTAATGAAACAAGTGTTAAAAGGAATAGAAAAGTGACTGACTATACAGTGTTCAAAAAAAGAAAAAAGAATGACACTACAATAATTCACTTTCATATTCACAGCCAAAGGGAAGAAGATGAAAAAAAAAGTTGCAATAAAAATAAGCAAATTGTACAAAAATTGAGGAAATGTGTTTGTTGTATAAATTTCTACAATCTACGAAAGTCTGCTGAAGCGTGTTTAAATATATAATGTAGAAAAAACTTGTTTTGTACCCAGAGATTGAGGAGAGTTGAGTGTCTACCTCCTCAGTCTAGGTCATGTGTGTGCATTGATTCAATATGGGAATTTCTTGTGTGTACTTTCAGCGTATATGTACACACAATCATTCACCGCCTTATAACTACACGTATTTAAAACGTAAAGCTGGGAATGGGGAAATGGGAAGGGGGAAATTGATTACGCGTAAGGATGATGATTTTACTTAATATAATCAACATGAAAAATGTTGTCTGTGTGTGTGTTGGAAGGAAGGAACATGTGTGTGCGTGTGTAAAATTGTTCATTCCTACACTCAAAGTGGAGGGTGTATTGCACACATCAAATGAGAAGATGAGTTGAAATGTCATCATCTCGTCATCATCATCACACGGAATGACTGAATATAAATTGACAAGGTTTGCATAAACAAAAATGTATAAAAATGTGAGATGGTGTGTAGGAAAAGAATATTGAGTAACTTTCACGCATAGACATCGTCCCTTTGTACCAATGGTATACACACGCGGACAAACCATCCTTGTTGACTCTATTGTTGAATCATAATTTGAGTGAAATTTTGGGGAACCGGTTTTGACTCATTTTTCCTTCACGTTTTGTAATGAATTATCTTGGCAAAAAAACACATTCATTGGTAAAGTTGGAAATTGGAGGAGGAGATGCGACGTGAGATTCGTATTTTGTAGTAAATCTATTGTCGATTGGGGAGGGTTCGATGGTTGTGGGGGGTCGGGTCCAATGATGCTAATTTGTATAAGTTAGTTTTAATTGGCGATGGTGTTTAACCGCTGTATCCACCGGTTCCAGCTCCGGGGGCTCCATATGATGAAGATGGTCCTGCACCACCTTGTTGTTGGAAGTTTGCGACTAGACGAGCACGTTGTACACCTTCGATGACTACATTGTCACCGCTGTTTCCTCCAGGAGCCCCATAGTTGGATGATGGGTTGGCTAACAAAATAATAGAAAATTAGAGAGAATGGTCTCGCGACAGAGTTAACTTTTCGTTACAGTATCATGAAGGGTAATTACCTGAAGGGCTACCGTAACTGGCAGAGGGTGTACCATAACTGGCTGATGGGTTGGCAGAGGGTGTACCGTAACTGGCTGATGGGTTGGCAGAGGGTGTACCGTAACTGGCTGATGGGTTGGCAGAGGGTGTACCGTAACTGGCTGATGGGTTGGCAGAGGGTGTACCATAACTGGCAGAGGGATTGCCTAGAAAGTGGTCAAATCAAAAATGTATGTAATTGACTGGAGAAAGTTACTGCGGTTTTATTATATTGAAGGGGCATAATAAAAGTTTAATGGGTGGGTTCTTGGAGGGTCATTTCTTCAATCATTAACGGGTCAGGGGGTCATTTCTCTCTCTCTCTCCAACTCAAAGTTATCTGGGGCTGGGGTTCAACTGGGTCTCAACGGGTGGGTGTGGAGTGTAGACACAAAAAATCGCTCAATACCTGTGGGTACACCATATGTGGACGCCGGAGCAGCCCTTGAAGGTGCTACGAATGCATTTGTACCTAAAGTTGATGAACCGCTTGGAGCTCCATAATTATTTGAGGGGGTTGCTGATGATGATGGCACTCCATATGAACTACTGGCAGATGCTCCGCCACTGTATCCTAAAATTACAGATATTTATCATGGGGTCAAAGTCTTGCAATAGATATTCGCATGAAATTGCATCTATTTAGTATACAGAATTACCTCCTTGATTTCCTGACCCTGAGTATCCACCTTGAGCGCTTGGAGCACCATATGAAGTGCTGGCAGATCCACTTCCACTGTATCCTGTGATTTGGATATATAAAAAAACATGTCAATACTTTCATTTAGGTAAACTGAATCCAATTTATTTGTCAATTCTTACCTCCTTGGCTAGATGCAGCAGGGGCACCGTACGATGTGGATGCACTACCACCTGAATAACCTCCAGCTGAAGCTGTTACAAACAATAATCATGAATTGCAATCGTTGAGAGTGCAAAGGTAAATATTGTCCCATTTCAAAAGATCATTACCTCCACGGTTTCCACTGGCTCCTCCTACTCCATAACTGGTTGATGGGGTAGAGGCTGGGGCCCCGTAATTGCTTGACACTGATGATCCACCGCTGTATCCTGTAAAAAATTCATATTTTCATTTGCGGCTCAAAATTTCATATTCAAGTTTTTTCTGAATGGGTCTAACCTCCTTGGCTACCAGATCCAGCTCCACCTGAATATCCCCCTTGGCTTGAAGCCGCTGGAGCACCATAATTGCTTGACACTGAACCTGGGATGGTAATTTCACATTATTATGTACATTTTTTTGTACATTGAAACTGGGAAGTGTTTTGATTGATTTAGCTCTACCTGACGATGGAGCACCGTATGAACTTGCTGGGGATGCAGCTGGTGCACCGTATTGGCTGCTAGCTGATGATCCACCACTGTATCCTGGTAACAAAAAGAGACATGGTCAAATACTGGAAATTGTTGGCCTGTTTGCAACATGAATGAATTTCATTTCAGCCGCAGTTTGCCACAGCATGAGGTCAATAACACTCGCTTTGACACCGAGTCGAGTTTACAAGGGTCAACTATTGTGACGTTACCTCCTTGGTTTCCTGAACCACTGTATCCTCCCTGGCTGCTAGATCCTGATGGAGCACCATAATTGCTTGAGGGGGCAGCTAGAAGGGATAGAAAAATGTTAATGACCATGTCAAATGTTATCATTTTTTAATTTTGGGTCAGAAAAATGACAAGTAAATCGTTCAATTACCTGGAGCGCCGTATGATGAGCTCACACCACTTGACCCACGACCACTTGGAAGACCATAAGATGATGATGGAGAGGCTCCACCACTGTATCCACCACTAGTCCCGGCTAAATAAATTAAAGTAATTAATGAAAATCGAATCCTTCAAATTCTTCAGTCTCTCGGAAACTTGTCGGTTTGGATCTTACATCCACCTCGAGTCCCTGACGGGGCTCCGTAATTGCTTGATGGCTGGGCAGATGGCACACCATATGAACTACTGGTTGAAGCACCACCGCTGTATCCTGAATGAGAAATGTAAAAAAATTGGTCAATTTTGGTCAAGATGAAAAAATTGGATTTTTCGGATCAAGTCTCTTACCTCCTTGACTTCCAGACCCTGATCCACTGTATCCACCGCTTGTGCTTGAAGCTGCAGGAGCTCCGTATGATTGACTGCCACTGTTAGATCCAGAATATCCTCCTTGGCTGCTTGATGAACTTGGAGCACCATATGATTGGCTTCCGGCATTAGCTGATCCAGAATACCCTCCAGCGTTTGATGAACTTGGAGCACCATATGATTGGCTTCCGGCATTAGATCCAGAATATCCTCCAGCATTGGCTGATCCAGAATAACCTCCAGCATTAGATCCAGCTCCCGAATAACCTCCAGATGATGATGATGATGGAGATCCATAGCTACTGGATGGTGTGGCAGGGACCCCGTAAGATTGGCTACCAGCATTTGATCCAGATCCAGAATAACCACCTGAAGTTGCTGATGGTGAACCATAGTTACTTGATGGAGTTGAAGGGACACCATATGACTGACTAGCTGAGCTTGATGAACTTGGAGCCCCGTATGAACTGGCGGGGGCAGCTAGAACAAGGAATTGATAATAATGTTACTACTGGACTTTCAGATGGGAATTGGAAAAAGTGCATCACGCGTGAGTCAGTTAACACGTCAAAAATGTGTGTGTGTAGATTCCTCGCACAGAAAACTAGCCCTTGACCTCTGTATGGGAGAACTGAAAGTGCTGCTGCTAGACAAAAACGTACCATACGATGAGGTTGGTCTGGATGATCCACCACGACCTCCTCCACCAATTGTCAATGTCGCTGAGGCTGAGAAAGTCGTAACTTTTGGTCGACGAGAACCTCCGCTGTAACCTACAATTCCAAAATAATATTCTCTTCCTATCCCCTTGAAACATGTGCCCTTCTACGGACCTACTCAGTGGTGGTGGTGTTAAAACGGAATTATTAGACGAAGAGAGAAAAGCGACAAAAACAGAGATAAATGTGTGGAGTGTGTTAGGTGAAATGTTATAGTCTACATATTGTTGCCTTGAAATGTTCTGGTTTTAGTCAACTGTTTCTGTTAAAGTTTAAAAAATGGTCGGGGTCACAAATATGTCATATCGTACCTCCGCTTGATGATGAAGATCCAGGAGTTCCGTAAGATGAAGCTAATTAAAGAAAGAGGTTGAATTGTTAGTTCGAAACTTGATACTGGTAAAAACTTTGTTTTGTGCACTTACAAGGAGTTCCATAAGATGATGATGGGTTAGCACTGCCTGAATATCCTCCAGCAGCTAAAATTAATATTTTTGAAAGTCAAGTAATGAAACTTTGTGAACGGAAAGCAGACAAGCCAAAAAGTGGAGCTTAATACCTCCTCGGTTTCCACTGGCTCCTCCTACTCCATAACTGGTTGAGGGAGTAGCGGCTGGGGCCCCGTAATTACTTGACACTGATGAACTTCCACCACTGTACCCCCCAGTGCTTGAAGTTGATGGCACTCCGTACGAAGAGCTTGTGGACGAGGGAGCCCCGTATGACTGACTTCCGGCATTTGAACCACTGTAACCACCAGCACTGCCAGAGTTAGCACTACCGCTGTAACCTGTAAAGAATTAAAATCTCAAGTCACGCAGCCCAGAAACGATAAAATGCACTGATAAGAATCGGACAATTACCTCCTTGACTTCCAGATCCAGCTCCACCTGAATATCCCCCTTGGCTAGATGCAGATGGTGCCCCGTATGAAGTTGAAGCACTGCCACTTGAATACCCTCCAGCAGCGGCTAGGATTTTGGAAAAAATGAAGCGAATTAGGCACTATTCCGAGAATTGTCATCTTTTCATTTTTATTTCGACTTTATTCGGGCTTACCTCCTCGGTTAGCTCCACCACTGTATCCACCTTGAGCAGAGTTGGCTCCACCACTATAACCTACATTTTGAGAGTCAAACATTCGATAGTAAGGCATTTTTCGATTTTTTTGCCGCATTAAATGAGGTTTTGTGAATCTAACCTCCAGATGATCCAGATCCAGAGTATCCACCACTAGTTCCTTGAGCTGGTGCTCCGTATGATTGGCTTCCAGCGTTAGCTGATCCAGAGTAACCTAAAATGTCAATAAAGTTCGTTCAACCACCCATGTTTGAGAAAATCACATTTTTCCCGTTTTTCCGCAAAATCTCACCTCCAGCTGATCCAGATCCGGAATAACCACCGCTGGTTCCTTGGCTTGGTGCTCCATATGATTGACTTCCAGCATTAGCTGATCCAGAATATCCTGTGATATGAAAAAGTGCGTTAAGAGCGCGTCCAAGAAGTCAATGTGAAAATATAACATTTCAGTGCGGAATCTCACCTCCAGCTGATCCTGATCCAGATCCGGAATACCCGCCGCTAGTTCCTTGAGCTGGTGCTCCATATGACTGACTTCCAGCGTTAGCTGATCCAGAATATCCTGTGAAATGAACATGTGCGTTAAGTGCGCGTCAAAAAAGTCAATGTGAAAATATGGCATTTCAGTGCGAAATCTCACCTCCAGCTGATCCTGATCCAGATCCGGAATACCCGCCGCTAGTTCCTTGAGCTGGTGCTCCATATGATTGACTTCCAGCGTTAGCTGATCCAGAATATCCTGTGAAATGAACATGTGTGTTAAGTGCGCGTCAAAAAAGTCAATGTGAAAATATGACATTTCAGTGCGAAATCTCACCTCCAGCTGATCCTGATCCAGATCCAGAGTACCCACCGCTAGTTCCCTGTTGGCTTGGGGCTCCATATGATTGGCTGGCAGAGTTGGCTGATCCAGAGTATCCTGCAATAACGATAAACTCGATTTAGCTCACTATCCCTCCGTATCAACACATGGACACATTTTGGATTTTCCTTCTCACCTCCTTGACTTCCAGATCCACTGTATCCACCAGTTGATCCAGAATTGGCACTAGCACCACTGTAACCTACACGAGATCACACAAACACACACGATGAAACATTAGCGTCACAAACTGATAAGACGGGGATAGTAGTAGCACTGTCATCTCACCTCCTTGGCTTCCGGAGTTGGATCCACTGTACCCACCGCTTGTAGCTGAAGGCGCACCGTATTGTTGACTGCCAGAATTGGCTGATCCACTGTAACCTACAGATATGGGCACAAAACGGTCAAAACATTTGTCCTTTTTTTGCTAGGAGGGTTTTTTCGCAATCTCACCTCCTTGACTTCCGGAATTGGATCCACTGTACCCACCGCTGCTAGCTGAAGGCGCTCCGTATTGGCTTGAAGCCGATGGAGCTCCATATGACTGGCTTCCAGCATTTGAACTAGCACCACTACTGTAACCTGAAAAAAGTCAGGCGAGGACACGGGTCAATAAATTTTTGTTCGGATTTCCGGGAGTTTTTGGGGGGAGATTGTCAACCAACCTCCTGAAGTGCCTCCCGGGGCCCCATAAGCTGAACTGGGCCGAGAATTTCCACTGGGTGATCCATAGCTGCTGCTTGGTGTCCCGTACGATGAACTGGGATTAGCATTTCCACTCGGTGCCCCATATGACTGACTGGCACCACCTGAAGAACCTTGACCAGCAATGATTTGAGAGATTTGATTCAACAAGGCCTGATCCACAACCCCATTTCCAATTTCTCCCTCATTACCAGAGTATCCTCCTGCAGACGATGATCCTCCGCCTCCATATCCACCACTTGGTACTGGTGGTTCACAAAAGGCTGTGCCAACTAGAAACGCGAGTAGCAACTGCAACAATAATAACAACAACAAGAGAAGAAATGATCAACACTCACACATTGTCCGCACAAAAAAAACAAAACACTTTTTTTTCACTGAGATCCGTCTGTCATTGGGACAGAAATAATATTTGTGTGTGTGCACTTGACAACTTACCAACTTGTACATTTTGAATTCACAATCCTTTTTTTTTTCAGAGAAAAAGAGAAAGAAAAAGAGGGAGAGAGAAGGGAAAAAAATCCAAAAGTGTCCAAATGAGAGGAGTCAAAAAATCAAAATTTTGAATTCCAATTGGGTTTGATAGAATAAATTAAACACACCGACGACTCTTTTTCTTGAATAACTCGCCCGCTCGTTTTTCTCTGAGAGCTGGAGATGAAGTGACCGCAGAGAGAAACTTTGATGCTTTTATACCACGTCTTGGCTCCCTAAATAACAACAATAGTCATATGCACTTTTCTTGAAGTAAAAGGGGGTAACAGACCATTGGGTGCTTCTTTTTTCTGATGAAGACGACCTAGCCGTATCTTATACACACATTACCTTGCAGCGTACAAGAAAGAAAGAAAGAGAGAGGAAATGAGGGGAAGGGGCATGTTGTACATTGAAATCGAAAGTACTCTCTACAGTACACACACACACGCAGCCTCAGTCATTTTTTTGAACAGTTTGTTTAGAATCATCCAAGTGACAGATTTTTAACGGTACACACAAACATTGACAGCTCCTGCGTGTCTTGCTTTACCCACAGAAGAAAAAAAAATCTCCTTTACAAATCTTAAAGTCAAGTCTTTAACCTCACCTCTGTCATTGTTTAGTTATGCAACTGTTGAGAAGGGTGGGTCAGTGATTAGAAATAGATTAGAGAGAAAATTTCCATGTTGTTACCCATGTAACTGTGTCCCCTCTCAAGGAAAGTGAAGATGACGACTTTTTTTGATCATCCATTCAATGCCTAGAGAAAGTTGAAAAAAAGGAGCAAAAATTTGTCCAGCTTTAAATAGTACGTTAGTACAGTTAGTACAGTTAGTAGTGACGCACGCAAGGGGAAAAAATGCGTAATCTCATGCGAGAGTAATAGGAAGGAAGGAAATACATATTCATGTTTTGTGGTAGTGGTGAGATTTCCGGAAATTCCTACACAGCTTGCATGTGCAACAGAAAAGTTGCATTGCTGTTGTTGAATAATAATTATGTTATTGATTTGATGATAATGATGACGTATTGCTAACAGCAGAAGCTGTTTGATTTGTTCCGCAAAGGGTTTTCGTGACGCGAATCCCCATGTAACACAATTTAAGTACGTACGAGATAAGAGGAGAGCGAGAGATCATTTTTGTTGCAGAAACATTGCAGCAGGATTTTGTCGGTCAGTGCATCATATTAGAAAATTCGATGTAATTTGTCCATAAAGGATTATGTAACAACCAATTTTTGTAAACGTGACCACTCCCACACACCATGTACTTGTATATTTAAAGCCGAGACTCGTTTGTCGTTAAAAATAGTTTACCAATAACACATCTTTTTTTTTGAGAAATTTGAGATGGCCATCAGTTGAAATTTTGACAAAGTCAAACATGTACACAAATAAGATAATTAAGCAATCGGTCATTCAACTAGACAGCCCTGTAGTTAATAAACCTCAATTTATTATTATAATATGCAAAGGGGTGAAGAAAAAAAGTTTACATTCTAATTGATTACATGTTATTTATGTGTTTGCGTGTGTCGCATTGTCATTTGCAAAAATAGACGACACACACACACGTACGCGAGGGGAAAAATGATCATGTTCAATCTTCATTAAAAAATTAAATTCTACTGGTCAAGGGGGCAAACAATTAGGGACAAACACATGGTCATTTTTTTATCCCTTGATTGATAATGAGTTCAATGGTTCCGAATTTGTCTCCTCCTTCTCCTCCTTCAACAATGACAAAACCTGTCAAACAACAAAAACACACAGAGAATCCATTTTATAAATAAAGTTCCTCCTCCTAATATGTCAAAGAACATGCAGGAAGTCAGTAGTAGTATTGATACATGGAACACACACAGTTGTTGTCTCTCAGAAAATCTTTTACGAGTCAACTGTCATATAATTTTCCACATTTTACGATGCACTTGCTATTAATCAGAGAATCTATCATTTTATTTCTTCCGTTATCTAATACCAAAGAGACAAAGTGTCTTTTATATAATAGAATTGTGGTGGTCACTCACTTTTTGCTATGCTATGGTGAGGGGGGGAGGTAATTGTTATGATTTTAGAAATTTTTTATATATATATTTGCATTGAGAAGGGACACACACAGTCACACTCACACTTTTCCTCCTTCTTCTTCTTCTCAGCCAACTTTAATGCATAGACCAATTTCCCGTACATTGATCCTCCTCCTCTCTAAAGAAGATGAAAGAAGAAGATGCAACTGCAGTCTTGTTGCAGATTTATGCAAATTCAGAATAAAGGGATGCAGGCCAACTATTACAGTTACAATGGTTGAGGACACGCGCGTTGTGGCAAAGGAAAAATTACACGTGCTTCTAAAAAGGGGACAACTTCCGGTTGTCTTTAGCGTCCCCCTTTTTAGAGTGAAAAATGCCCTTCGTCTTTCCCACCTACATGACACTTAAAATCTGCTTAACTTGTTAAATAATTTAATGAATTTATAATAAGCACGTGGTCCACCTCGGGTTTATTTGATGACCCGATATTGTGACACTAAATTTTAAAAAGTGAACATCCACACAGTTCGTAATTACTGTAAGCCGCTTACCAATTTCTTGTGTCATCTCCAAAGTCCCTGATAAAGACAGTAAAGTAAAGTCATCTTCACACACACGCAACCACACACGCGTTGGGTTGACATAATAATATTCCCTTGACATTACCCACCTTGCTAATTGATTTGATTGCAATTTAACAAAAAGTGACCAATTTGTCTCAGGAGAGTCTCTTATCTTTTTGCCTTATCTGACAGTTCAAGACAATTATGATTTTTGTTTTCCTTAATTACGTGAAGCTTCTTTGTCTCGACTCTGACTCTCTCAGTTGCTTAACTTGAGAAGCCATATGATTCATGACAGTGTGATGTAACAACAATCCAAAGCTAAAGCCAAAAGCTACACAGACAATAGAGTCATCACTATCACATTCGCATAAGGTACGCATGCTTTAAATTTACTCTCACACACGATTATCATAATGTGTGTATGCAAACATGTACCTACTCAGGTTATGAGGGCCATTAAACGTTCCTTGCCATCCACACACACAACGCATTATATTAGAGGTGTCTAATCTCTGGACAATATCTGACAAATTTTTTTTATTTAACGTTATTATAAAATGTCCATGGGAAAAAAACTGTTGAGATAACATTGAATTATTAGTCTACCTAACCCCATTTTTCAGTACACACAAAGTTCAGTTGCAATGTATTGTTGTGCACCCTCTTTTACATTGTCTTCTTTTTTTTATTGTACAAATTTGACTCGTCAATACACAATAAGAGAGAAAGAAAGAAAGAAAGAGAAAAAGGGAATCGTGAGACTTCAATCATCTACAGAATTGTATTTTTAGCATTCAATATCATTTAATTCAGCCAAGAAGAAGGATTACAAATCGATATTGTGAATTGTTATGAACAATTCACAATAGAATCAAACCATGATTGAATCCTAATTAAAAAGATCCTCAAGTTAAATGGTCAGTTAAAACGTGTTTTAGAGAGAGAGAGCAGCGGGCGTTCACAGTAAAATTGTTCGGAATTAGTAATAAATATGTAACATGATATGTTGCAATTTGAGATGAACTAATAAAATATATACATTTATGTATTTCAAGGACATTTGTCGTCCTCAACCATATTACACTGTCATTAAGTGTCACAGACGGTCACCCTCCCCGTCATCCTATTGACTGTTGAAAAGAATTCCAACATGGTGTACAAAATTTTCCTCGGGAGCATCAACAATGAAAATATAAATTACTTTGACTCTGTTGTGGTCTGTACTTTATTTTTATAAATCACTGTCGATATATCTCTCTGCCCAGTGTGCTGTTGTTTTGTTTTTTTTGAAAAAGAGTCTTGGGTTGTGAAGAATAGCCAGAGAGACCCTGAACAGTCGTATAATGCCAGGACTTCCCGTGACGAGATGTTACAATGACAATGGCGCAATGATTAACTTCGACAGTCACTGATACTCCCCTGTTTATCCTCCTTACGTACTTACGCAATATTTGACATCATAAATTCAATCATGACCAAATGCAAAGGTAAATTCATCATCTTTTCCCATTGTCTACTACTACTGCCTCCTCCTTAACTGACCAATACAAGAGAATCATTATTATTAGTAACAACTTTCACAAAGAGTGAAAAAATCCAGGTGCAAAAACTACTTGACCCTGATTCTCCTTCTAAAATTATATTTATGAACTAGTACTACACTTTTTGTGTGTGTGTGTTAGATGCCGAATGAAAGTCGTGCCATGGCTTTCCCAATTTTTTTCCCCGGTGATAATGAACCAAAGACACACAAGATTTTCTTTTACATGTGTCAAATACTACGTAATAATTCCACCTGACAATTGTTTTATAAAAAATTAGTTTCCCTTCTTCTTTTTCGGAAGCCACAAGCCATTACATCTTTTTTTAAAGCTGTTGTCAGTTATTTTGATAAGGATCGTGACATGAAAGCCGGTTAAAATACATATCTGTTATTCTGTCTTGTGGTAGTTTGACTACTATACAAGCCAATGATAATTTTCTCATTTCAAAAAACACGATGATGGAAAATAAAAGCAACTTTTCCAACTTTTTGCAGTATTGGAGGTAGGAAGAGACGACTACGACGAAACAGTCAAATAGTTGAGTAGAGGAAATGAATGTGAGACACGGTACAAATGACTCTTTTAGTGACTGAGAAAAATTCGAAAACTTGAAACAACCAAGTACTTGGTAGCACTTCTTGGTCTTACATAACACCCATGCTGACTCTTCATTGTTTTCAACATGTGTGCTCATCCTCTGGCAGACATTAAATATTTTACAGTATCATTGTAGAGACGAGGACGAAGAAGACGAGAACTGAGAACAATAATTACACACACACACACTCACACTCACATGACTAGTGCGTGAACATTTAATTTTCCCTTTTACCTCAGCAGACTAAATTTATAAAGTACAGGACGACGACAAATGTTTTAAAATTACATAAATTGTGCAAAATTTTTTTTTATATATATTGAATACATTTGACACACTCAAGAAGACTTGTCATGATGTCGCTCCATGCTTTACACAGTTGAATTATTTATTTTGTAAAATGGGGGAAAAAATGGAGAGAGAGAGGGAGAGAGTCGAGACGAGACGCGAGAGATGTTGTTGCTGTTGTAGTGTAGGTAGGGTAATTATTAAACTGTGAAATCAATCTTTCATGCTATGAATTTTTTGTATCCCACACCTTTCTTGCGTTAGTGTGTGTTATCTTGAGGTCGTCGTATCATAATAGATCGACTTATATATTAAATTACTCGTGTCAACATTCTTGTTTTCCTTCTTCTCCTCCTCCTTTGTCTGTTTTATGATTCTGATGATATAAGTTTGAATCATCCCTTTGAAAGACAAATCTCTTAATTGACTCAACACGTTTCCCTGTGTACTGATTATATGCAAAAAAACGTGTGTTAATTATCAACAGTTGGCTACTGTAATTAGAATTTTGTCCATCCATAATTTTGACTTGGCTCCCTTAAAGGGCCAACCCTTCCGTCTCTCTCTCTGTGAATTGGGGTTTTGACTGAGCGTGTTCACCTCCGTTCACAAGATATAAAAAAGTATCCTTGCGAATCCCAGGCTGTCCACATTACAATAGCTAGGCCATGGACGTGTATCTTCATTCTGATTGTGTGTGTTCACATTAGCATGGTTTATTATTATGGTGGTTGGTTGGTTGGTCACCTCAATTTTATCGTAGACAAATTTAATTTTAAATCGTTTTAAATGCTCAACTCCTCCTTTACAGTCTCATGTAAACAGTTTTGCATAACCTTTGGAAGCATATAAAATGACACTTTTCATTCTTAATTTTTTTTAAAAAAAAATTTAAGGCGACAAAAAAACTTTTACAAAACAAACAAGTTTTCTACACACATACAGACACACTTCATCCACTATTATACAATCCCCTGAAATGATGATGATGATGGTGGACGGTGTTGACAATTACATGGAAGGAAGTTTGACATTATTATTTTTTTTTGTTTACTCCTATCCACACCTCCAAACAGAGACAGGGATATTATCCAATGTGTGAAGATAAAATATTAAAAATAAATCACTTGATAGTGCGTACGACATGACAATTTTCTATTGAGCCGAATCAAACCGTGTACGATATAGTTGTATTTTATTTTGCAACATCTTCAACCACCACGAAAAGAGCATGATTTTTCACTTTGATTTCACTCTCACTCTCAAAATTTACTCTTCTCATGGACACATTCTCCCTCTACCACACTTACTTACTTGGTGTTGACTGTATTTTTACTTTATCAACCTTTACCTAAATGACCAACGCCGCCACAAACGTTATTTACTCTAATCAAATGTTTGAAAAAATGTTCTCACTCTGCGCTCTGTGTGTGTGAACGTGATTGACTCAGACATTAGTATCCTACCCAGGGTTACCCTCACAAACATTATATTGCGAAATTTGATTTTGAACAAAAATTTTGAAATTGATATACTTACTTATTTATATAATACAAAGAGTGATGTTTGTGGTTGAAAGCTCTTACACCGCAACATTTACACTCGATCCAATTTTGACCACACTTGCATTATTATTACTTGTTGCTTTTTGACTTTGCACTCAATTGAGGAGGACAAAAAGTTTGTTTTTAGCAAAATAAATATTAAAAACTTTGTCCTTCTGTAAATTGAATTTCAACTGCATTTTACAGCTTCACATTGCCAATTGTAATAAATTTTGGGTGTAAAGTAAGACTGTTGATACAAGGGTAAACATGACCTTTGACTTTTTGATAATTACAGTGGAGAGTAATTAAGTTGTGGTAGGGTCTCTCTTTATTCCCTGCCATGCAAGTCTAAGAGGTTCACTTTCACCCTTTCCCCTCCCGTTGTTACCCATACAACGGGTAACAAAGACTAACGCAGTGTGCAATAAAATAAGCCAGGCTTTGGGGAAGGATTCTGGTTGAGAGACGGAGAAAGGAACAGTTAACTTGAAATACTGCTAATGATGATGATTCCTAAATTAAACCCGCACTCTCCTTTGCCACTGCAGTTTTGTTGTTGTTGTTCTTATTTTCTAAACATTCTCAACAAATTTGTACTTGTAAAAGTAAGAGTTGGAAACATGATAAAGGATTATGTGCTGTGATGGAGTGTGTGTGTTCAAGATGCACCCACTCTAAAGATAAGAGCATCTTCAAGTGTACAATGTATACAATATCCTCAACACAGATCAACACAGCAGACTGTCTTGCTCTTTACAGCAAAGTGCTAAATTGCAAGTGTGTTGACTCGTAATTTATTGCAAGTTACACACTTAACACAATACAGTAGGTCGGGACGATACCATTTTTCCTTGTCATTGGTCATTGTATGCTAGGACACACACCCTTTTAAACTCTTATAATAGTCATCAAGTCTTTTTTTGCATTTTCAACTATTATTAAGGACATGGAAAATGCAACTGCATGAATATGAATATCATTTCTTCATTGTCTTCCTAAAGTGTGTTTATATAAATTTTAAAATTTAATTAGCAAAACTTAGTGCAGCCATTCCATTCATTAAGACTAAGAATACAATGGAAATGCAGCAAAATGCACGCCCATACCTTCCATAACACTCAAACTCACTTATTCTTTATCTTATCCGTAAGTAAGTAGACAAAGGAGAATGGCATTAGCCGGATTATTGTCCCCACACACACACACGCGCACACATACACGCACACCCACACACACAAACATACTGATTGACGAATGACAGACGCATCTTTTCAAAACTTGATAAGAAAAAAAATTGTGTCATTATTTCTTTTTTTTAAAAAATATATAAAAATCCATCTTTATCTGTGTGTAATGTAAGTGGGTAGTCCATCTCAAATCATTTGTGTGCTTCCTTACACACTACACACACAGACACACAGACATAAAAATAATTGGAGAGTCAATAAAGTAAAGTGTAAAAGGTACAACTTTACAGTGTAAATATTTACACACCGTACAGTGTACTTTTCTTTACCTACTCTTTTTATTCCATTTTACACCTCAATAAATAAAAGAGTTGTTTGTTGTTGTTTCATTTTATTTCTAAAAAACAAATTTCCGTCACAATGAGGAAGACACACGCACCGTGATAATAATAAAAGATAATACAATAATTAAGGTGCCCCCCTCGATGACGACGAAGACCTCTGCATACAGTCGTCCTCTTCTTCTTCACATAACGTTTGAGGCAGTTTGAGCACAAAATTAGATTTCACAGATTGTGTGTCTATTATAATAGTGTAGTGAATTGGACTAGCATTTTTTAAACTACATCTGTCTGTAGTACAGACTCTGTACGTACACCTGTAGTTTGTATGAATTTTTTTAATATAAAAATAAAGTTGTTCATTATTCTATGTGCATAATATTATGCAATAATTTTCCCTCTTCTCATACACTATTTTCTCCCGTGATTATACATGTACCACAATTTGCTCCACTTCCACAAAAAGAATCCACGATGGTCCCTTTTGGTAAAGTACTTCAATCTAATGTACATATGAATCGTGTGCAAATTTACGTGTGACCAAAGTCAGTTACTTTTGTTGTGTTTATGTATTTTAGCTCCATTACATATTAGTATTCATATTAGTTCGTGTGTGCAAAGGAGACAATTGACTGTGAGAAAGATGAGGAGAGATAACAAATATTTTATGAATTGCTTTTCGCTATCATTTGTAATTATCAATGTAGGCTATTTTATTAATTTGGAATGACACACCACTACACACAATTGACTGTGCATGTGTGTGTGTACTGTGTAGGATAGCCATTTTTAATGCATTAATACCAGTGGAAATGGAGGCAGAACAAAATGAGTAAAGATAAAAGAAAAAGCGGATGTGACCGTCTATTCCCTCCTCCTCCTACGCCTCCACTTCTTTTAGCAGAAGAGGAGGCCACAGACAGAAGAAAAACGTGAGTCGAGACGGAAATGGAAATTCCCATTGTCTACATTACGGAGATTATATAATGTTTGTTATAATATATGGCACATTTACATGGCTTTTGCTTTTGGGGAGGGAGGGAGAAAGGCTGAGAGTGGATGAATAGCATTATTATATACTTAGCATAATTTCAGCAAAAGAAATATTACACGGTCGTGAAGGAGGAAGAGCATTTCGGTGGTGCATTTTTGGATTGCATAATCCTGTCTACGATAAACCTGCACAGAATACAAAGTAAACATCAGTTTTTCACAAAAGGAAAAAGATAGCACACACACGTGTATACACGTTGGTGCATCTTCGCTCTAGATTCTCCAACTTGCAATTTTTTGCAACAGGAGAAAGATAAAAGGAAAAGAGGAGGAGGAGGCGGAGGAGAAACAAGAATGCAAATTGTCATATAAAATATGGCATTTATTATCTGATTAAATATGAGAGAGAGAACCAAATTTGGTCTGTCTTTTTGCACACACACACACACAAGTCGAATTCCTAAACACATGCATTTAAATGTGAACCTACAAACTTTTGGTGAAAGAACGACTGTGTTATTCTTTTTTGCAGGAAAGTACATCCTCATCTTCTGTCTGGCTGACAAAAAATGTAAAATATACTTTAGTAAATGCCCAAAAGTGTTCATAAAAGATTCTTCTTCTTATTTCTTTTTAATTTTTACAGAGTGTGTACAGCCACACTCTGTTTCCCTGTTTTTTCGTCAAAAACTAGCATTATGCTGTTTGTACAGTTATAAATATGTTCCTGACAGAGTAATTACAAACACCAAGTTGTAATTATAATATTTATCAGAATAAAGCAAAAGGGAGATTTTTTTTTAAACAAGTTTTTTTAATCAAAAGAAATGATGATGCTACCTCTTTAAGTATATAGTGTGCATCGACACACAAATACACACACACACACACACTACTGTATTATCCATGTCCTACATTTTGTACAACACAACAAGAGATAATCGAAGCTACGACAACAACAACTGAAGAGAGAAAGAGAGAGAGAGAAGCTAATGACTGAGGTGCATTGCGATTTTTTTCTGTCTTGTTGTTACTAACAAAATTATTATAATCGTAGCTTATGTAATTTTTGATGGTGATAATGGGGGAGTTGGATTTTTGAGAGAGAGAGAGAGAGACCCCTTACATAAATACTTGTAACGTGTCTGGGTTAAGATATGAAAAAAATGTAAAATACAATACAGTCTCATGTCCTCATCTCAAATACAAGTGATTTTTCTGCATGATCAGTCGGGATTTTTTCAAAGGGAATATTCTCATAATTTTCAGCACGGTATGAAAGAAAAGAAGTTTGTTTTGACTCTCATGTGGGGTCTGGATTCACAAGAGAGACAAAGACACTCCATGGTGTTTGTCTGGATGTGTGTGAGTTGTTTTGTGTAAAATTATTACAAACGTTGGCTTTTGTAAATTATATCATAGCAAAATTCAGAGTCATTTGAATTATGAATGAACAAACTGTGCCGCTGGGGTGTTGATGCATTTAAAAAAGCAGTAGTTTGCAAATATTACGTATGTTCAACTGTTATGAAGAGGTGTACAAGTGTTGACACTTTTTCTTCTCTCTCTCTATTTATTTATTGGTCTCATTACTGCTCCCAGTGGGGTAAAATGAGGGAGAGATGAATAGTAAAGATTGCGTGACAGGTTTTTCTTTTGTCTAATTTGTGTGTGTTCCTCCATATTTTATGTGTTCATACTAGTATTTACAGTGGATCTTTGATTCATTGTTCCGCTACACTTTTTGGAATTTTCAAATTTAAGCTTGAAGTTTTTTTATATTGTGTATTTGTACTACATACAATGAAAATGTAACCGTGTGTGATTTAATCCTGGTCAGTGATTGTTAGTTGTGTGAGGTTTAGAGTGATTAATAGGGGAGCCTGCAGTGAGAATTCCACACGACTCTTTTCTCATGTCTGTTTGTGTAGAAAAATAAATGAGATGAACTATTATATTACCTAATGTCAAATGTATTGTTGTTGTAAAATTATGGATGTAGGGTTTCATAATGAATCGTCAGTTAATAAACAATTAATTGATAAATACTTGAAAATATTTTTTAAAGTGAGGATCATCCGGAAATTGTAGTTTTGAGAAATTGTGTATTGAGAAAATTTAATTTCCTGGGACACTTTTCGGTGAATACTTTAACTTCCAAGAAAGGGGAAATGAGTTGATAATGTTATTTAATTATTCATTACAGCACTAAAATTTAATGTACATTTCCTCTGCGCCTAGTCTCAATTTATATTTCCTTTGCTGAAATGTAAAAAAAATTTTTGACAGGGGAATGTCAAGACCATATTTTTCCTAATAAATTGAATAGAGTCAACGCATGAGGTAAAGTTACACACAAACAACAACAAAAGGTTTTTGTAATCTAGTTTCTTTTCCCTTCTTCCGCTTCCTTACTGGAGAAAAATCAATAATGTACGCAGTCGAGTTCTCATTCTCAGTAAATGTGAGGATATGGATAATGATCACTTTTGGTTTGGTAGATGAAATTAGGGAAGGAGGCTGGGAAAAAGTGTATTAATATTCTTATTCTATATTATCATTACGTATTTATGGGGTGGAATGTGACCGGATGAATAAAAGGGAGTCTCACTGTGGTTAACATTAACAGAATACAGTGTGTGTGTGTGTATACTTTACATAATAAGTTAATAAGTGAACTACTTTCTATTTCCATACGCTCTACTCTTCATATTTACAAGAGTAAATATAACGTTTACTTTCCTTTAACCTTTTCTTCTTTCCTCATGAGTACTCATGACTCATGACTCTTGTACCCAGCACACACACACACACACAACATTGATACTGTGTGTTATCGTTGTGTACCCTATATAGTGTAGGTAGATGATTATATTTACTCTAAATTTTAAATTCTTGTCCCTTCCTTTGATTTCTTGTAGAGTCTTGATTAAATATTAAATTCTTATTGAAAAGCCAAAGTACACATTGTTAATGTTATGTAACAGGGAACCAAATTCCAAAAATATTGTATGTTATCCACCTCATGAGACATAAAGGCCTAATGACATTGCAAAATATATAAATACTGTCTAAAATTTGGGTTCCACTACAAAAAATTGGGGAAATAGAGTCTGTGCGGTTCAGTAGTTGAAAGTGAATAACACAAAAAAGAACAACTGTGCAACAACAACAGTTTTAATAGTCAGTCTCTGACCCTGTAATTCTTACTCTCATCACTTTTTGTGATTCTCATCTTCCCTCACGATCACGATCCATTTTCATATCAATAAGTACACCTACTAGTACATAAGTAGGTGTGTACAATACTCTACACACGTGTGTACAACTTGTATGCACTTTAATGATACACGTATCATGAGCTTGGGATTAATTGGCTATTCGACCAAATGCACGAATTGTGATCACTTCATTCCCCTCTACCAGTTACTCAAAAAACAAAGTAGTCGTGTGTTCCTTTTTCTTCTCTCTCTCTCTCTCTCTCTGCAAGTTGTTGATGTTGTTACAACTAAATTATGCTATTATTTAATAGAAGAAAGTTGAGCTGGGGAAAAAAATGAAGGATAGGATGAGGCAAGAAGGAAAAAACAACATGTAAATTTAGTTATCTCCATCCCCTCCCTTCAACTTTTGGGATTGTTGAAGCTCCTGGTCATAAATTCTTTGACAGGGAGCTAAATACCTTATGCATCCACATGTATGACTGTCAATGTGATTAATCCTCACAGCAACCAATTAAGATGGGTGACTATTTTCTCATCCATATTAACACACAACCGTTAGGATTGACTTGTGGATTTGTAAAAAAAATTGCAATTGGTTAATATTTGGTCTTTTGATCGTGTGTAACAGATTGATAATTGTCTGTTAGGATTGACAAGAGTCTAAAAATTATCCTATTGTCTATATTCTCTCCTCCATCCATATACGGCTTTTCCTACACATTAAATGGGGAATAGTGTGTGTGTGTGTGATGGATAAAGGATTAATCTAAGTATCACGCTAATGTCAAGACAAGACCCCCCCCATTGTTTTTTCTAAATTCAAGAGAAAGAAAAAAACGTTACTGACAACATTGACAACGTCCAGCTCAACAGAGTCCAACAAGAGTTGGACTATTGAGTTGAATGAGAGGGAAAGAAAGTGAAAAATTCATTTGGACGTGAAAAATAAATCTGTATAGAAAGGAAGTTTATCATACTCATAATTTTATGCACACACACAAGCACAAAACTTTTCAACATGTACCATCCACACACATTTCTTCCTAAAGACAAAGAATCGAAAAGATTTTTGGGCTGTACGTGGCCCCCTGTCTGTCTGCTCACAGACACACACACTCACAAAAACATGAACAAAATTCTGGGACACACACACTGCACTGCAGTTTGTCTGTGCGAGGTGGACTGCGTAGGAAAAAGAAAATCCAGACAAGAACACACACACACGATTAAATATTCTTTCATAAAGACCTTTTGATTTGTGTAGCCTGTAGTCATCTTTTTTCTTAATATTTTTGTTGTATTAATTACTAATGGGCATGCAAAGCAAGCACATGCACAAGATGTTTGGTGATTGTAGGGATGAGACAACGTGAGCTTTAACTAGCATGTACAAATATGACAGGATTTACGACAGATAAATTCAGTAATTTTTATTAGAAATTATTTTTTGTGTGTACATGTACATTTTGATTCGATATGGAATTAAATACATAGCGGTTGGTTGTGTGTGGGTATTACGTTATTATCGACAAATTAGTTTCCATCCCTATAATTAGCAAATGAATTAGCAAGGAAGGAAGTGGGAGATAAATAAAAGAGAGAGAGAGAGATAGAAAATTTGTATATTACTCGTATAATGATAATACTGTTTAAGAGGAACGCTATTTACAACAACGATTGTCTAAAAGGTTCATAACACAGCACAGGAATTGTCTTTGGGTATAATTTAATCAATTTCTTTGAAAGCAAAATTTGGTAAAACGAATGTTTTATATATAGTAGTAGTAAATACAAAAACTAATAGCTGTATACATTATACTGTATTTGGAAGTATATAGCCGTTCAATGTAATAGGATAGACATTGTTGATGACTTGATCACGATCTCCCATTTTCTCTCTCTGTCGCCACAATGGGGCCAGAATACAGCCACAGCGGACACCCAAGGATAATTTTATCCTTGGGTCCCGTTCTTCACCATTACATATGTACGATAATGTTGTGACATAGGCAACTCTGTACCACAATTGTGCGGCAGGTCACCGTTTGGCAGTTGGATAGCACAACATACTTGGCTACCTGTCTGCAAAATTTGGTCCTGCCGAACAACTGTGGTACAGAGATATGGTCCAAAATGTACGTGGCCGCCTCGGCCCCATTGTCTCATCGTTATTCCCATATCACCCATCGATGATCAGTGTGATCCCTTATCCTCTCTCTTTCTCTGTCTCTCTAGATTTTACAAAGAAAAAAAGTACCTAGCTATATGAAAGTACCTTATAACATGTATATATTGTTCCTTCACCACTCAAATTGTTTGTGAGAATTCTTTTTAATATTTGAAGCTGTCCATCTTCCACTTCATTTCTATTATCCCCTTTTCATTTAATATTCTCTCTCTCTCTCTCTCTCTCTCTTTCTTCCTTGCTCAGACTTGTCATTGTCTATTTCCATGAAGAATTATACAATTTATTATCCTTATCCATTCTCATTCTAATGAATACATTCATTGAGAGTAACTTCATCCTATAGTCGAATATGAATTGAATCTGGGATGTGTCTTTGGCTTGTACCTTCACTCAACTCATCGGACGTGTGTCTACTTCTCTTTTGACAAGAAGTGTCAATTCTTGTCTTACATCATTGAGCAGACTGAATAAAATGAGTCTAGACTGTGTACAAAGTAGTTGGAACAATTTAATTAACGTTGTCTTGTTTTAACAACAGCTGCATTCAACTTTTGACATAATACCTACACGTGCATATTGCATTGCATTTTGCATTATGGGCCTTGGGAAGTGCAGCGGCAGCAGCAGCAGCAACTGTTCTTTTTTGTTGTTGTTGTTGTTCCTCCTACAACAGATTTGCACAGATTACTTATACAATACACTCGAGATTTTTTTTGTGCATTGTAGAGTGTACAATGTGGGAGATTAGAATCTGGAGAGCCTTTTCTCCCAAAGATTTATTGTTAGAGGGAGAGAAAGAAGCTCAATAGTGGAGATGTAGGAGTACTAAATATAGTTGAGCAAGTAAAAAACTTTTATTAAATAATTCTTGTGCACTCCTTTCAAACATTTTCACTTTCAATTGTCATATCCTTTTTCTTTCTCTCTCTCTCTCATTTTTAGGCCAAAGGACTCAGGAAAAAGATAAATTGTGTGCGTGCGTGTGTGGTGTACAGTACATGAAGGCTCATGTCAATACACATGTGTTGTTGTGAGTTATACAATTTGTATATTATACAATATTTGTATGGTTACGAGTTTTTACTCTTTACAAAAAGAGAGGAGGACTCTGATTCACCTCATTAGGATCAAAGCCAATTTTTTCCCTCTCAAAACGCCAAAATTAGGGCCAGTGTGCCAAATGTCATTGTATACTTTTTTTTCTTTATTGGACTTCCGCTTCAGTTCTACAATCTCTTTTTTGTCCATTCTATCCGTTTCCCATCGCCAGTGGTCATTTCTTGGAATTTCGGAAAAGAGATCGTTAAAGTTGGACACATAAACTCTGTACATACGAGTATATTACATTATATACACATACCTACACATAGACAGTGACAGATGAAAAGACTACAATAATTCTGGAGACAAAATAAAAATCCAGGACTACTAAATTAGATTTTAGAGAAGATTATGGTGGGTTTATTGTGACAGGGGAAGAGGAGCGTAATATGATAAAATATGACGTCATAAAATAGATAGCCACAATTCCTACGAAAGTCCACATATTTTATCGTAGACAATAAGTTTCCTCCTAAACAACCCAAAACTCTATCTTTTCCCTGTATTCTACTCTAGTTTAGATTCTATGGAAATAGAATCTGATGTAAAAACGTAAGTAAAATCAAAATTAATATTTCTTTTACTTTTACACAAAAAGAAAAATTAAAAATGACTTCCGGGATAATTACGGGAAAAAATCAAGGGTGGATAACTACACAGTTACTCTACTTGAGTGTGAGAGTGGTGTGTGTGTGTGACAGCGTGTGTGTGGTGGGTAATGACAATGTAATGTAAATTACATATTTGTCAAATAAATTTAATAATGATATACTCCTCTCCTGTACTATCATGTGGGAAAGACACCATTTAATGGGAGACGAGTATTATGAACGCAGAATATTATCATACCATGAGATTCACTTTCGTGCAAGTGAGTTACCGGCCGGAAGTACACACACACACACTTTTTCTGTGGTAGTAACATCTTTATCTTAATACACAAACTTTTGAGACAAAAACAGACTAAATTAAGTCACACACACACATTTTACTCTCAAAAAAATTAAACTCATCCTCATGTACTATCTTTCTCTTTCTCTCCCATTCCTCTCTCTGCCTCGTTTATGCCATAAGGCATCATAGTTAAGGGAAGACTAATATTTATTTATATAGTGAGAAAAAAGTACATGATAAATAGCCGAGAGGATATTGTGGCACACTCAAATGTTAATGTTTGATGATGCGGATTTTACCCTCTTGTCTCATTTTTCCTGTTGATAACGATAAGACACAGACCGTAATATTCAAAGAAAAGACGTAAGGTAATAATTACACTCTCCTATCTCTTGAAAAAAATTGGAGATGGTACACGCCACAATTTGAACCGTTACATCATAGCCAACAAAATGTGAGGGGATAAAAAACTTTCGCTGATTCTCTCTCTCTATCTCATGGAGGTCAGCCTTTTATGTGGTTACCGTTCATCATTACACGATTCAACAACGGAAAATTTGGGACGATTGAATCCCTTCTCCTTACTACCCTGCATGTGTGTGTGTGTGTAGATGCTGAACTTCTCATCTCTCAATCTCTCTCTCTCTTTACTTCCTGTGCCAAAAATGGACCTCATCCTCAGACCCTTTTTTAAATTGGGTAAATATTTCCGGAGTCCCCATCTCGCACACACATCTCTGTCTGTCTCTGTGTTTTTGTGTGTGTGTCTGTTCTTTTCCTAGACTCTGATGCAAATTGATCAAGTCATCTTGATCGAAATTGACTTTTTAAGGAATTTGTGGATTTTTTTCATACCATTTCCAAGGAAGGTGGGGTCAAAGAGTTGGAAAATGAGAATAAATTTAATTCACTTTCGACAACTTGAAAGTGTACGTCTAGACCCTGTTTAACAGGGAGTTTGAGAGAGAGAGGATGATGAAGATGATAAAGTTTTTTTTTCATTCTGTTCTCCCTCCACTTCACAGGACATACCTAAAAGAGAGAAGAGGGGGAAGACGGATTGGAGATTGATGAAAATTACAGGGCTAGAGTGTGGAAGGATGATAGGAAAATGACATGAGAGACATGACGAGAGAGAGAGAGAAAGGACAGGGCAACAACAAACACCTTTTGACTTTGAAAAGAATTTATTTTCTTTTTTCTCCTGTGCTGTTGTTCCAACTCAAATACTCGAATGGATGGTGGATGTGGACAATTGAGAGTTTGGTGGAATTGAGGGAGGAGGATTTTCTGTGTTCATAAAGAATGAGTAGCAGGAATTGGACATGAAACGGAATTTTTAATGTGTGTGTGCTGTACTGATACATTGTTGTTTTGGTTGACAGACTTCTATATGGTCAGAGTAATGAAGAATAATGTATAATATTTGCAATGAAGGAGGAAAATGTGGTTGGAATGTGCATACTCGTCCTGCTTCTACCCTACACTCTAGTCATGGTTACCTACGTGTGTGTGTGCGTGTAGTTAGAGGAAGATACATGCTTCATGAGAATGTTGGGACTAAATGAAGCAGGTAATTTGGGATATGAAGGGAAGAGATGAGAAGACAAAGATGATGAAGAAGAAGAAGAAAAAAGTTTTCACTTGTCTAAATAATTTTTGCATAAGAAGTTTGTCCATTTGTCATATAAGATGATCCCTTGCCTCCTATTTGTGTGTGTGTGTGTAATAATGTACATCATTATACATTTATTTGTATATCGTAATGTTGTAGGATAGGATAAACATGATTATACACTGGGGAGTACATGTATACTTAATATGCGTATGCAATGTATATATCTAATTATTTACTCTCCTCCATCTTCTCTTTTTTTGCACGATTTCCTACATTAAACACATCAACTTTTCATCTCTCTCATACTCTCATACTTTTGTTCATAATAATAAGGAATCATGCCATGGGATTGGGATCCCATGGCATACATGCATATGAATATGAGTGAGTACAGAAAGAGACAAGAAAGACACATGGGAAAAAAGAACGCGAGGAGTCAAACGCGAGCCATTTTACTAGATATTTGCCATTTGTGAATTTTATCATTAGACAATATGAGACAATGTAGGCGCACCCACTCACAGACACCCATGGAGTCATCCTTTGCATAAAATTGTGTTTCTCACTTTGCCTATACATCATTTCTCTCTCTCTTCCTCTCTCGTACACACTCACACACGCTCAATCTTACATATAATTATATAACGTCAATAGTGTAGTAAACAACACAAAAATCTACACAATCTCGTGTGTGTACTCTTACATTTTGCATACATACATGACCACCATTGGAGGTACGTATGCAAGTCAGTTGATTACAGTTCTCCCTTTTCCCTCCTCAAATAACTTTTACCATTTTACAGTTTTCAAAAATAAATCCTACCTTGACAATGGCTCAGAGTAAATACAGATTTGTATGTAATGTCGTGTCGTGTATACTATATTTTGATATCCGTACAATTTTTTATGTTGGAGGACATGACACCGTCCATTTTTTTATTGGAGGAGGAGAGCTCTGTCGATAAATATTTTGTGACTCTTGTCTTTTTTTAGTGAGGGAACTAAACTACAGATACGGGGTATCAGGTTTGTGGGGAATACAACCAATACCGTATTTCATGAATTTTTTTATTAACTGATTAGTAAACCCTGGAATGTAAATTTCAAATTAAGCTGCAATCCTTAAAAAGTGGAGCTAGGATTGACTTGTTACTAGATTTGACAAGGGAAAATTTGTCAAAATCTCTGTCATTACTTTCTTGGGTGTAGGAATCTGAACGGGATGTTGTGATTAAGGACAAGTCTTTCATTTGAAGGAATACGGTATGTGTGTCAAATTCCGTTTTCTCCTTTAAATGTACACACACGTGTGATGTGATGTGATGGCTATACACGGTGTATGAAATATTAGGGAGGTATGCACTGGAGGTTAACAACATGGATGTATGGAACGAAAAAAGTTTGCGATATCATTTCTCCATGTTTTTTTACTCAAATTTCACAACTGTACACTCCTCTCCTTCTCCATGCATACTTGTTACTGTACACACAATTGTGCAAGTTGCCTTGTCGGCCGTGAGAGATAAAAGGAGAAGGAATGAACAATGTTAAATCTAGTTCGGGGAGTGGGATGAAGAGGTAAAATAAAAAAGTTTTTCTACTCATTTCCTCGACTAAAATACCCTGACTTTCCATGTTTTCGGCAGTATAAAAACCTCAGTTGTGGAGATTCTCTAGGGCTTGTATTATGTATGGTCAATTTTTTCCCAACAAAAAAAGTAAAGTTTTGTCCCCCCCCCCCCTCTCTCTGTTTAGGATAGGTTCGTGCTGAAAATGACCCCAAACTTTTCCTTATTCTTTTTTCCTTTGGGCTCTCTCTTTTTTTGGCCTACACAGCACACTACAAGCACACCAGACTGACGCCAGGTTCCTCAACACTCGACACACTGTACTTCGTACACAGAAATTACGATGCAAAAAAGACGTACAATATAGCTATACAACAAAAATGTGTAGCTCTTTGAAGTTGCAAAATGGTTTGTCATAATTTCCCAATGTTACAAAACTGGGCGAACTGTGAAGAAGAGAGAAAGAGTCTATTCAACATTTAATCCTGGTTAAGTCAAATGACCTTCAGAGGGATGATCAAGCCCTCGACTTTATCATTTAACTATTCCGGGACATTTCTCCCCAACGGTTGTCCTCTCTCTCTCTCTCTCTCTCATTTTGATCTCTCTCCTGTCAACACACACGGCTCTCTTTTGCCCCTGTACAAAAGGAGAGATAATTTCACCGCTCCTGTTGTCAACATGACGTGATGTGACAACCAAATGAATCAACAAAGAGTGTACACGGTGGAATGAGAATTTAACGATATGAATTATACATATGTGTGAACGAGCTATTCCCCCCGGGACCAGTTTAAACATACAAATTATACATTTTAAACCAAATTTGAGTCAATTAGTGAGGCCATTGTCACATGGACAAAAAGCTGGAGAAGAGCCAAATTAGAGACCCCCTCCTCTTCTTAATTCTCATTGTCCACTGTGTCAGAAAATTTTATTTCAATTTTATTTAACTTCCGGGATAAAGTATGCACTATCAAAACACTACACAACCAAAAACTTGTGTCAGTTATGAAACTACAAATGTAGGAATTTAATGAAGGTTAAAACATTCCCGAGTAAATTTAAGTTGAATGGGAATGCAGGGGCAGAAATGTCATGTCATGTGAAAGTTCTTTCAGAAGTGTGGATTCCTCCTGTCTTACAAAAATTATTGACAATGGGAGCCTCGTGTCATTTTTTACGAGTTTCAAATCCCATGACGTGGTTGATAAGAACAAGATGAACCATTTTCATCTTTTAATGTGTGTGGGTAGTGGATGTGAGTAAAAATAATGGATCACACACACATCCACACACACATTGGAGATTTGGACAGTTTTCTCCGTTCATGAGGCCGTGGAAGATGTAATATGAATGTTACTTTACAAATGTACATTATACGTAAATTATTATTCAAGAGGATGAAAGCATTTTAAATAAGATTGTTGAACCACAAGAGAGAGAGAGACAGTCAAATGAAAAAGAAGTTCTTTTTTTCATTCTTGTATGGAGGAGGCTGAGGGGGAAAAAGATAATAATAATATTTATAAAAGTTTTTGGGCTTTCTATTTTTGCATGGTAAGAGAGTGGAGGAGGAAGAGGAATAAAAATTATAAGATGACTTTGGCATTGCTCTTCCCCTCTCTCTCTCTTTGTGAGATATGAGGATGAGACATGTGTGTGAGTACATATGTTTCTTTTCTGAGTGAGTATTCTTAATGTGCAGTGAGGATTTTTCGAGGGAAAAACCTCAAAATGATGTATCGTGTTCAACGGACAAAACTGCATAAATAATCTAATGTAATGTGATGTATGAGGGATGTGTGTACATAAGTATGTGTGTTTGTGATGCATTGGTTGATATTTTGACAGAATAAATGAAAATTTTTATGAAAAGACTTCTTTTTTTTGTGTAGCCACTATTCATTCAAACCATTATAAAATGTCTCTCCCTATTCAACAACAACAACAGCAAAAAGATAAAAAAGAAAGGAGCGAAAAAGTTTTGTAAGTGAAATATTCTTGTACACAGTGCAAAAACACACACACATTATTTTTTGAAAAACTTGACTGCATCCATTGCAAATTAAATGAATTCTCTGAATCCTCCACGTGTGTCTTTGCATGTGTGTGTGGGATATGATAGGAAATTTCTCATGAATTTAATGTTTTTAACTCGTAGAACAAAACTTACCATCAAATCAAATGAAATTCAGTATCAAAACTAAACTAAATTAGAGATTACAAGTTTGCTCCATGTGTCTCATGTCATACACACACGTACTGTACATCATCCCATTTTCATTTAGGTGTCCCTTCATGAAGAAGAAGATGATGATGATGATGAGAACTTTGTCTATTTTTATCCAACAATGTCCCACACACACACACACACACTCTTAATGAATTGAATTTTAATTGAAATATGAAATTCATGTATGTACAATTAGGTCAAACAAAAGAATTGCATGGTTAAGGTGGAAAATTGTAACTTGGAATTTTCCTTGTAAACTAGTCATACAATCATTTAAAAATTGTCATTCTCTCTTTCTCCCTCTCTCTCTCTCGAAAGCCCATGGTTAATAATATGTTTTGAAGTACATACCATGCTATTTCATTATTCAAAAAGTTTATTTCCACCATACTGTATGCACATTGATTCTCCTGTTGTTTCTCACCCACAACTCACAAAAATCCACGACTCTGACTTTGCGGTGAATTGGATAGGTAAGAAAGTCTCTTTGCCATCTACACACACACGTATGCCGTACGCTGTTGTCTGTGAGAATCGGCGGAATTCAAGTAGAGAAATTGGTCTTGTCATTGTTGTCAACAAAGGAGGAGGAGGAAGGGAGCGTGTGTGTGTGGGTTTTGATATGACTTGAATAAAAAAGTCTGTCACTCTCATTTTCATTGAGAGACACCCGTAAATACGGACGACTCTTACTCTTACTCTCTTGCTCGAGGTGGTTTTCTGACGCAGCATCCTACTATGTACTATTCACCTATTTGGTTGTAAAAACAGTATGGTATTACTTTACGTATATGGTATGAAATCCCCTTGTATCCTATGTACACCACCACGGCTTTTTGATCAAATCAAAAGGATTTTTATGTGATGAATATAAAATGGAAAATAAAATCCTAGGCTACTCTTCCCTCCACTCTCTTTCTCTCTCTCTCTCTTACAAGTACAAAGGGGAAAAAATGCATTGGATGAATCGGATGATTGATACAATACACAGTCACATGTGAAATGTGTGTATTGTAACAAACAAACAGTTGTGCACAGACACAGAGAGAGAGAATGACATTCTAAAGTCAATAAATTCATTTGAAAATTTATTACTTTGCTCGAATCCATTCGAGCATTCAACTTATTCTCAAGACTAGAGTAGAGTAGTGCATAGATGTACGACATTGTAAAAATGGGGGATCCCTCCACACACACACAACAAATCACAGAAAGAGCGAAGAATCGTACATACACAATTTATATGTATTTTGTTGTTTGTAAGACAGTTGATTAATATCTGTGTGTACGAAATACAATCTCTCAGACTAATCTTAGAAATTGAATACTTTTACCATCATAATACTTCTCTACATAAGAGTGAATTCTGTATGTACCGCTTCTGTATTTTCTACTCATATTTAGTATATCGTAGATGAGATGAGATGTAATATGCTTCAAGTTGGTGACATCACTTGTGCTCCTCTCTATCAACAACCACTCAAGATGAACACCCCTCTCTCCTCCTCCATTTTAAAATGTCAAAACCAGTTGAATATTAGTTGAAGAGGAGGAGGAGGGGATTCATAAAAGATTGTCTTGGGATATTCTCCATGTAACATTTTTTTGTATTAAAATGTTACTTTTTTTGAAAACTCATTTACTCCCTTCAAATTATTTTATCCTAGGAGAGAGTGAGGGTGAGGCAGACTACTCACTCAATATCACCACGTGTTATGATCCCCCATGCAGTGAGGTCGAACTACCTTGTACTCAATGGGAAGCCAAATTAAGTGGTACAATTTCCCATTAAATTTTATTTGGATATGATGGACGTAACATTAATTGAAGATTTTTTTAAAAAAAATCCTAACAAAATTTTGGGACACAATTTTTACTATCTAGTTTTTGAGTGACAGAATCATGAGTCCCAATTTTCTCCTTCTTTCATGATGTATTATATATGTGTGTGTATTTGTGTAGAGAGAGATAAGAATGGCTGTTAGTCTGAACTATCCTGATGAATCATCAAGGATGATATGTACACTTATTGTGACTCTGTAGTTACTAGTTACACGTTACTAGCATGTGTTTCAACTCTGTTACAATTTTTAGAGTGTAAATTGTGTGTTCCGACACACACTTTCTCTCTCTCTCTCTCTTTTATTTATAGTTACACAGACAAAAATTTCCCCATTATATTCCGTTCTGCTTGATCATCCTCCATTATATTTACTCTTTCAAATTTGTAGGGGGTTATTCAACAAAAATCATAATAATGGGAATTCATCCTCACAGAAAGTCAGACAAATCTCCACATAATATCTGCAATCAGAATAGGAGAGAGAGGATTATGCGTCATCTTTACTATACATCTACCCCTTCCATTATGTACGCATATCGGGGGGAAAATCAATTACATTATATTATGAAGCAGATCAGAAGAATTTTATATGTCATCATCTTTCCTCTCTCAATTTTTTATTATTCAAAATCTCCTCGACAGGCTCATTCCCATGTTTACATAACAAAATCCATCTTTTAATCCTAACCAGGCTAACATTTTCCTTCCCGTTTTGGATTTCATCACTTAACCAGGAGTGAAATAGTCTGAGTCACATCCGTTGTGAAGCACATTTTACAAACACGTGCGTATTGTATACAATTCTATTTTCTTCATTATGAATTGACAAGATCCATAAAGACTCTTCTCACCCCAGTCCCTGCAAGCCAAGCCACCTGACAAGCAAAGCCAAGCCCACACTAATTGTGAAGGAGGTATTGTTGAAAACTCTCAGAAGAATCCTAATGACATTTTTGATTACAATCAACTCTCCAAAGTCGACAAAGCACACAAATGATGATCAGGGATCAGTTTGAGATCAGAAATGATTCACGCCTCCTTCCCTTGTGAACTTTTACAAAAAATATTGTTGAAATTGAATCTTTTTTTCTGACAAGATTTCCTCGTTAATAATAAGGACATAGAGAAACACAGTCTCTCTTCCTAATGTTCCTTAAGTACCTCTCTTCTCCTCTCAGGAGATATCAATTTGATCATCAATGAGATTAGGAAGGATCCTCTTCATTCTTATCATCCTTTGCATCAATTCTTCTCCTTCTACATACAGTCGTACATAATGTAAGAATTTGGATGGTGTGTGTCTATATACTATAACATGGGGACAAACTCGACTCTGTCAATGAGAAAGGATTTTGACGTTTTGGAAAGAGAGAGAGAGAACTCTCAACTAATAAAAGGAGCAGTTAATTGTTCTTCGTTTATGGACTCCGCACGAAATTCTTCCCAAAAAAGATGCGATGGCTCCGCATGCATGACCCTATCATAGGATGCGATATGAATTTGGCAAGTTCACCAATACCTCCTCATCCTATAATACATAAAGGTGTATACAGTTTGCGAGTACGTAAACTTTGATTTTGATCTCTTGACTAACTTTTCCTTTTTTTGTCTTCTCTCTCTCCCTTCCCCATTCCAAGCAATCCGAATGGATTTCTCTCTCTCCTCCTTCCTGAACATGAGACAAAAAGAGATATGAAATAATTACAGACACGAACTTCAAATAAAGCCCTGAAATATTTTCACTCTTCATAACTTTCGTAAAAAAATTGTAGCTGTGTACAAAGCTACGGCCTCATTGTGTTACTAATACCTACACACTACACAGACACACACGTGTACAACTAACACACACACGTAATTTTTATGTCAGAAGGAGGAATCGAAAAAGTGCTGAATTTTGTGGATTTTGTGTCTACACACAGCAACAAATGGAGATAGACACGATGATGGTGCGTGGAATTGCACACACCGGTAAGTAACTAATGCAAGCAAGTAAAAAAAAGAATTGCACATTTTGGTTACATACTAATATGAAGGGGGGAAGGGAGTGAGTGGCTACGCAATGAATGGCGAGTTAGCTTTTTATGACATGCTAAAATATTATTAGCCGTTTGATCATATTGACAATACACACACGTGAATTACTACTACTTTTAGTAAATACGACGACAAGCGAGTCGCACCACAAATTCTTTTCTAGTATACGGGGATGGATTATCATTTTATTTGTTGGGACATCATCATCAGAAATATCAATTAGGAACTACGATGAACATTTCACACCACAGGTGGACTACAATCAGTGCAGTTAATGAGATTAGGGATGACTAATTGGAGATTAGTGGGGAGATTAGGGTAGATAGGCATTTAGGAGGAATGCTGGACAAGGGAGAAAATATTTATTTCTATAAAAAAACAAAACTACGTACAACTTGTATTCGTCACACCTACTTGAAAAGTTCATGAGACACATTTTAAATATAATTTTTATAATGTTATTTCAAAGTTAGGAAGGGGCAAAATCTCCATCCCTGCGTCAGAACTTGTGTGTGTGTGTGACTCAGACTGTCAATCTCCAAAGGGGGGATCAACTGGAGATTTTGCTGAATCCACTGAACCAATCATATCCCTGCAGTCCTTCATTACTCACTGACTCCCTACATACTTTCATGCTACAACTCATCTTCAAATTACGACAGTTGAATAAATTACCCAATCATCTCACCTCAATGCTCCAGTCCTTTTGTAATATTTTTTTTACAATTGAGTATTTGTGACGCCGAGTCTTTGTCATAATTTTTATCTCTCAAAATTTACCTCAGCTGTTGATAATATTTTGTGTGTGTGTAGGACTTTGTAAGAGGGATTCAGGAGTACTTTTTTAATTGAGTAAATGA
>WJFB01001253.1:0-34832 GCA_009870185.1 Pygmarrhopalites habei
ATACTTTTGCAATTAATCACACATTGATATTTACAAGAATTCTATTTATACAGATACAGCCAACTGGCCCTATCGCTGGAGATGAACTCTGCTTCACATTCACTATTGCTGGTATAGTACTAGTAACTAGTTTGAAGATAACAAATCCCTTTTGATAGATTTCAAAATTTGAACCCCAAATTTTCTCGTCAATTCACAGGGGAAATGCAAATGTCGAAAAATGCTGGCCCCCCGACCACTTTAATGCATATAGATAATTCTATACCTCTCTGGACCTTCTTTGATTTGTATGGGACAACAATTAAAGTACAATTACTTGGAAAATTGGCTAGATCATCAGCAAGTTCCAGTAAGCAGTTTCCAACAGCTCGATAAATTTACTATTCACTAGTTGTCTAGTTAGGTTCTCAATTAAAGAACTTGATTCATTTCAGATGCAGATACAACAGGAAGCGGGAGGAGGAGTGGTCAAACAGTTTCAAGAGCTGCAATACCAAGAAGTCAGAGTAGCACCCTATCTGGGATTGTGCCCAACGGGAATTTATCTTTAGCTAATATTAACAATAGTCAAAATAATTTACCTCTACCCGCAACATCACCACCAATGTCAGCAATGTCACAAGCTAATCTAGACGTTTTGACATCGAATGCTTTAAATAATGGAGATTTAGAGGTGAGTGAAATCATGATAGATACTAAATTTTAAAAAATTCAGAAGCGAATATTTACTCTGGCATTCAATTGTGTCGTTACTGAGTAGTTTACTTATTGCTTTCAGCGACAGGGATTGTCTGGTTCCCGAGATGTGAACAGTTGGTCAGTCGAATGTGTGATTTGTTGCGAAAGGCCAGTGGACAGCGTCTTTTATGCATGCGGTCACATGTGTAAGAAAAATATATTTCTTCGAAGCATATTTATCACCTAAGAATGAGAAAAAATTGACTCATTTTTTATGACTGCAGGTATGTGTTTCGTATGTGCAACTAATTTCTGGAAAACCAAAGATAAAGGATGGTGTCCGATATGTCGGGCTGAGGTAAATAGTTTTGTCAATCTTTGAAATTATCTTATTCATACTGAACTCTTCATGCTGTTCAGTGAACAATGTAACATTGTATTTTATTAATATCGTTTGCGTTGCTCTTTTTCAGATTACCGATGTTATTCGGACATACAAATCCTGAAATAGATACCTAAAAACTACAATACTCTAAGAGTCACGAAAATATTGATACATTTTGGTGCAATGATCTACTATTTATGCGCGGATGAAAGTTGAAAGTTATCTAGCCAAAAAAACCTAAGTGAAAAATAAGTATGAGTGTATTAGGATAAATTTACAATCAAAGGGGCATTAATATGTTTCTACTGTGTGACACGCATACAGTAAATTTAATTTTTTCTTTAATATAACTCAAAAGGTGCATTATATACGAAATTATGACACAACATTTTAGTTACGTACAAATAGTTGCGATTAGATAGGTAGTTACAAATTCAATCACATGTTTGGTGGGGTTGAGAAAATTATGAAAATTACCCCACGTACATGGCAATCATTTTTGTATATCTCTATAAACATATTATTTACAATGAATTAATAGCTTTATTTTCCTGGATATTATGACTGATTTTTGATTTTTTTTGGATGTCTTCTTGTAAAAACCAATGATATACCCACTTTTATTGTGAGTTGTAACTAAGCACTATATGGTGACTTACATTTTACCATTATTTTGATAAGCCTTATCAGATAAGGTTAAGAAACTGTCAGAAAATTACTAAAGGAGATGACTCTTCAAGAGTTTGCTCAATATGACTACATATTTACAACCTGTAAAAGGTAAATCAGAATTGAAATTGTCTGATACATACTTGTCTCTTGTCGGAAAGAAGTCTGTAATTTTTTTTTTATTTAAAAAATTCAACGTTTGGGCAGTTGTTCAAGTTTTTTTCGTTGTATATTAATAGTTAATGCACGACTGCTACTATTTCTCACAAGAAATGACAAGGCACTAGGCAGCAAAAATACATGTTGGTAAATGTTTGTGTTACAGAAATGTTCATTCTGTTCAATGTAGTCACTTTTCTTCATTCTTTTGAATTTTACATTCTGTGAAACAAAGTGGATATAATGACATTTACTGCCATGTGTGTATTTAATAATAATCGTAAGGATGACTATCTTTTTTGATAGAGTCAAAACTGACTTGGAGAATATATTTAGCGAAAATATATAAAAGCATGAGTATAACGCGAGAAAATGCACTTGAACATTCAAATATATATATACATATATAATAGTATGGTAAATAGTAGCGTGAGTACTCATTCCTTTAGGAGCACAATTAAAAAAAATGAATCTCTGATATCACTATGTATTGGGGTCTGTGATGAAATCAACATTTGATTAGGAACCACAATTATGGAACAGACTTTTTTATAAATAAAAAATAGAATTGTCACAATATAAAACATTTAAGTTGCTCAAAATATGACGGAAAGAAAATCATTTAAAATTAAACTCTTTAACATTATCATGCTCAAAATACAAATAATACAAAATGCAGAGAAATGACAAAAACTTGTCATCATGGTGTCAAATTTAATGACGCAACTGATGTACAAATTACAAACCCTTATATACTTAGTGTATATTATATAATTTGAATCATGGCGAAGGTGATTGACTATGAAATAATCACAATATAATGACGAGTTCAAGTTTCTCCATGCGAAAATAAGACAAAAGGTAGTTTAAAGAGAAAAAAAAAGTTTCACATTTACTTGACATCATTTTCTCCAAGGTCTAGTATATGTAATAAGTATAAGTTGTCTAAATGTGAGTTTAAGAAAAGGAAATACGCCAAGAAAATACAGATATTCCTTATTCAGGACGCCTTGTTGTGTAATTTCTGTAAGTTGAGATCAAAGGATGTTGTAAAAATGTTATAATGCTCTAAAAAAATTGATTGATGGTAGTGTACCATTCTTCCATGTGTAACAAAACAAAATGTGCTAAAAATTTTTTCGAGATGCTCTATATTTTACATTTTTTATTGCGATAGGTATTAATTCTACCCACATCATGTAAGTGTATACGAGTACAACAACGTATTATTATATTCATGATTATAATAACTTTATACAGGTATTTTCTCGTTTGTCTTGTTCCTTCGGATCAGACTTTTTATTTTGTGCAAATATTAAACTTGTACATTAGTTGACTTGACTCACATATCAAAAAATAAATAAATGTGCAATGATGTGGCTCTCTATTCAGTATCACAGTAGTTTAGCAGTAACAAAAGAGAATGTTTAGTAGTATAGTAGGATTGTGAAATAATAAAAATTCTTTGTATTTAATTTCTTATTTTGATTGGAGAATAGTATAAAAATATATGACATGCAGTTAAAGAGTATTTTCTGCCAATTTTATGTTTAATTCTAGTCAAAAAAAAGTTATTGGTAAAGTGCTTTTCACGTCTTCTCTGATGAAGTTTACTACCTTGTGGTTACTAACAAATCAAACTGTCAGCCAAACCAACACCTCCTTCACGTTTATAACAACAAACTTTGTCTTTTGACAGTAGACAGGCACACACACACACACGTCCACATAATATACGAATCTGTGGTGGCGTATTTAAGCAATGTCTTTTATGTTTACCTTATGTAATTGCTGTCATGAACCAATAAATACACTTCCATTTCTTATTATATACACAAAGCAAACAATCTTTGTGGTATTTTCTTAATTATTTCATTGAATTGGCACAGCCAACAGCCATGTAGTGACAACCAACAACATCTTTATGGGGCGATATGATGATGTCTTTAGTAAAATACATTGTGTGTGTGTGTACTTTCTCTCTATCTCTCTAGTTTCAGGTTGTAAGTTTAGCTTTTATGTCAACAATTAATTGTCATCAAGTCAGAATTCAATCGATTGTGTGTGCAATGTATTGTAATGTACTGACTGCTCTCCCTCCCACTGCCCCTTGTATTCTGTGTGTGTGTCTATGATTGGGTTCAGGATACAATTGAATTACTCGAATGCTGGAAGGATTAGGTTTAGGAAAATCACAATAGAATCACTTTTACCTGCCTTGAAACTCAAGTAGGATTGACTCAGATTCCAAGTATCTCCTTCATTGGATTTTGTTTCTAGCCGAAGGGAATTGAGGAAGAGAAGTTTTCAGTCATAAAATAAAATGTAAAATAATGTTAGCTAGGGCTCGTCCTACGTAAGTTATTTACTAGTGTATTTTTATGTACTTTTCGTGTGGGAGGTTTGTCTGTATTAATTCAAGATTCATGGCTACTGTCATGCACTACTTATAAAATGGAAATGTACCATTGTGTATAAATGTTTAGTGAACTAGGAATGGCACAGTCAACTTTTAAACACTAGATCAATTACGTAAAGACCCCTCTGGAACAAGTCACTATCATTTTTTTTCTCTTCATCCCATTTTGTGTTAAACATTAAAATGAAATAATGTTTGTAGTTTTAAAATCTTTTTTTTTAAATGTACAATTACTCTTCAGAGAGAATCATAATGCCAGATTCCATACAAACACATTGAGTACAGATGGTTAATGTGAAAATTAACAATTATTTCTGACTATATTTGTGGGGAGGAGGAAGTTGACAGCCTCACAAACATCCAAATGACTATCAATAATAATGTAGAGACATAAACAGCTCAAGTTGAAGGTTAAACTACATTAATTATACAAAATTTGTACTAAGCAGGAAACAATCAGGTTCCAAAATTGTCCAAGTTAACTAGAATTAATGATGGGAGCCACAAATATTTGATTTGATGATGAGCTAAGCGTGATACACACACACACAAACACGTTCATCCATGGAAATCACACGCATTGACCAATTAAAGTCCATCTTTTTTTCTACTCGGATACTGTGTGTGTGTTGTCATTAAGTCAAGAGACAGAGAGACGTAACTGTATTATGTATTTAGGAGGAAAAAGTGTGAGATCGAGTGAAAATGTAATTTAGCTTTGGATACTATGACTCGGTTTGGTGATACCATGTTTGTGTCTGTGTATAAACCTTCCTCCTCCTCCATTTAGCCGTGAGGCTCGAATTAAATTAAATTTTCTGTCTATTTCTCCTCCTTCACACACACAGTCACAGTCTTTCTGGCTCATTAGTAAATAAATGAATTTCTCTCTCTCACACACTCTCACACACACATTAAGTACATACATACACTCTCACTCAAATCAAATACAAAGATAAAGTCTCTTCTCCATATTCTTAATTAGCCTCCTCTGGATTGGGAGTCACTAAAAAGAAGGAAGCTGAGAGGGATTTTGAGAGAGAGAAGTAAGTAAGATTTTGTACAGAGTATTTTATACTGGCATTGCAACTCAGCCATCAGCAACCATGATGTGTGCACACACAAAAACTTAATTATTTCTGCATCCCTCTCTCTCGTCCCACACACACACGCACACTCACACACACACACACATGGACGAGAGTGTGAGTGTAGGAAATGGCTTTTGCTCTGTTGAATTCAAGAGATAGAGCTTTATCAATGTGATGACATAGTCCAGGACTCAGAGAGAGAGAGAGAGAGAGAGTTATTGTACATCATCATCGTAGATTAATCCGAGGATGTAGAGTAGTGTACATATGTGTACACGATGTGTGTGTGTGTCATTCCAGGTAGTAGTAGTAGTCGGTCAACTTTTGATAGTAAAATAGTGTACCTAATCTTATTGCTGGAGCACAGTGACAGGGAGAAAGGATCTTCTATTATAGAGCCCCTCATTCCCCCTCCTCTCCAATCTCACAGCTGATGACCACGTTAGTCAAGGGTGAGATAATCAGATGATTTCGGATTTCGAGTCGAAGATTTCCGATCCATATGCTATACTCCTACTCTCCTATGCTACGCAAACCCTACCCACGTATAGGTACAGTAAAGAGAGATGGGAAGGGACGTAGGAGAAAAATAAGCTTTTCCAATGTCCTACATAGCTCCTGGCTGACATTTACTATTGAAAATAGGGAAAAGTCAAACTCCATGTACACATGGAAATGTGTGTTGAGGACCAAACGTAGTATAGACATTAGATTGGATGTGGATTGTGGATGGAGGCCATTGGATCATAATATTACATACATGTGACTCTGTCAAAGAGTCTTAGTTTTATACGGAAATTTTTTGATAATGAAGCCCAAAGTGATTACTGATTACTTTCCCTGAATGAAAGAGAGAGGACAGGGCAGAAATGAGTAGGGGAGAGAGAGGGGAGAGAGGAACGGCTCCAAAGTCAATAGAATAGTGAGAATATTGAAAATAAGTTGAAACGTAATGAACTTTATTTTCCATCATAATACTACGTTGATTAAGGAGAGGGCTGTTGGCCCAAGATATGTGAAAATGACAGGAAACATTAATCGTGCCATTCTATCCGAAAGAGTTTCCCCCCTACCCCCCTCTCTCCCTCCATGTGTGGTATAATGGAGAAAGGGGGGTCTGTTTGTGCATACTATAAAACGTCTTGTACAAAAAATTATTTTTTAAAAAATATGATGATGAAGAATATCACTATAGTATCCTTAACGTACATGTGAGTACCTTTTGTGAGGGAACATGCGAGGAATGCTCTAGATAGACCTTTGTGTTTGTATTTGTGTGTGGATATCTCTTAAAGGGATAAAAATCCTTGGTTGTGTGTGTATGTGCGAGTGTGTGTGGATCTTCTTTTTCTTTTCCCCTTCCAAGGTTTCTTTAGATGACTGAATATGCCCTGTCAGACAGTCTCTATGACACACACAAATTCCTTTTCATCCATTCTGAGTGTTTATGTGAGCCCTTACGTGTGTAGCCCGTGTATGTACTAGCCCTCCATAAATACACGTATATATATCAAAATACTAATCACATATATTATGATGTGAGACCGACAGACACCCACTACCGTATGTACATCTCCTGTAGTTTCTCAACTGGAGAAGCGCAAAGAAATTCTCCCCTCAAAAAAGGGCCAAGTTATTAACCAGTCTCCTTTCTCCATTTGATTTCAATGCAAGTCTAACCTCGGTCGGTGGAGGAGGGGAAGGGAAAGGGGAAAAAAGAGAAATTCAGCATTATGATGGAAATATATGACAGATTTTTTCTGCCCTTCATAACTGCTGTGACTTGATAGAATCAAGGAGACATACATATAAGTAGGAGTGTGTGTGAGTGTGTGGAAAAATGGATGTCGGTTTCAAATGGGAATTAACCAAGATCACAACCCCTTCCCCTAATCTGAGTGAAAGTCTATACTTGTACACAAACATTTTAACTTTCTCCGACCCATTTTTTTGAACATAGGCTTCTATGGACATTTTTATTGATGCTCAAGTTTTTCTTATATGATTTTGTCGTTCCTTCCCGTGTCAGCTTTTAATCTCCTTCACAATTTATATCCATTTATACATCTGAACAAACATTTCCTTTTCATCATACTCCACGAGTTAAAGTGAAAGTGAGTCGAGATACTCTTAATATGTCTTAACTCTTCTGTGTACTATGTTACCTATATAAAAATTGAGAGAACTGAGCTACTCTCAAGGAATATACGTACGAAAATTTATCACGAGTTGAAACTATCCGCTTAACTTGGCACCCTTTTACGTACCTTCGATATAGAATATGTTAAAGAGAGAAAAGAGCCCTCCCTTTCGCTTCTCTCAATTTGTACGGTGCGGACTCCTGGAATTTGGTCCCAAATTTTTTCACTTCGATATGACTATGACGAGTCTTCTCAAGTCAAAGATCTACAACCCCCGCATCGCCATTTACGCAGGGGAAGAAATTACAACTCTAAATGTTCTGGTCATTCAGAAGACTAAAACATGATATAATATATAATATATTATATTAAAAAGTTTTGAGAGCATAAGTCGAGCTTACGCATGGAGTCCAGCGTATGGTCTTAGAAAGTTAAGCCTTCTTAAACAAATCCGTGGAAAATTTGATAAAGTTTAATCAGATAATTGTCAGTTCCCTCCAATGACTTTGACCAAAACCAGACTGAATGAGAATTTATACACGGGGTCACTTTGTATTTTACTTCCTGTACTTAATTTATTAGTCCAGATTAGCTATAAAAGGAGAAGAAGAGGAGGAGTTTTCGTTTGAACTGTCCAATATCTAGGTCTGATTTTAATACACCCCTGACACAGCAAAATTTTTGGTAGGTTGGATACTGTAGTAGTAGCAGTGTTCAAAGAGAATCATTTATGACGACATGGAAGGAGAGAGGGAGTAGAGAAAGACGGGAATATTGAATTATTCTTGAAATTAAATTCTCACCGATTTGGATTTTCAGGTATATAGACACAATCGAGAAGGAACTGTCAGCCTATCTTGTTGAGGCGGTGGTTGTACAATACTTTCAACCCCCACACACGCATACACACATACACACACCACAGCTACTATCCAGTACATTTCGTTTGAGAAGAGCTTTGAAAATACTCGTGGATTTCCCTTGAGGATTCCCCAAATGGTTACAAAGAAACGTTACGACGTGTGAGAATCATGTCTCTTTCAACTCCGTTGCTAAAACTTTCTGCAATTCTTTCTTGGATCGACGACTGCCTCCTGACTTTCGTGGTTGTAGTAGTACTCGCAGTGGTGGTGGTTGTGTGTGTGTGTCTGTGATAGTGGGTCATAATCATACATGGACATGGGTATTTTTGGACTACTATTCCAGTCTCCCACATCCACACACACACACCTTCACACACAGCCACAGCCACGTGACGACTACTATCAACACCCATATCAATTGTACATAACATTCCCATATCTTGTGCCTAGGAAAGAAAGGAAGTATACTTTGTTGGTCTCAGGTATTACACTTTTCCCTCCCATATATTTAGTATTACCCCCTTTGGAATGAAGTATGGGGGAGAACAAGAGAGAGGAATACTCGGAGGAGTCCTCACGAAAGCTTTATGGTCCACTGACAACACACACTCACAAGTTTATGGACACGTTCTTCAGTCACATTGACCACTGTGCATCCCTCTCTCTCTCTCTCCAGCCAGAATAATTCTTAGAATAAGTCAGCGAAGTGTCAGCTTAAGAGTTGGAAATCCAATGTCGACAAGCTTTTCCTCGCACTACAAGATGGTATATAATCTGACTAGCAAGAGGAATATCATGGCATACCCTTTTTTTTATACCCCTCTTCCTTTTTTACCGCATTACCCAACTCCCATCCTTTTCCCTCCCCATCCACTTTCTACCCATCTTTATATTTTTCAATGTCTCATGTGGTAAAACAGCTTTTATTTTCTCTGTCATCAGGCACACGCACATCCCTCTCGGTCGGAGCTCATGTGTAACTCATCACGTCAAAATTTTCTCTCCGTATTGACTCTGTGTGTGTAGAATGTGGACTGAGGGATAAGAAATACAGAGGGCTGGGATTTAATTTTAAATTTTTTACTCCCGAGAAAGCTGGTGAATTAATTTTTCTTGGGGGGAGGGAGGAAGAAGAGGAAGGAAAAGGGGATGATGACATAAGACCGATGAGGTAAATTATGTCAATCAAGACAAGACTAGCCTCCACAGCTGGGGCTGAGACGCTGAGTTTTTGGCCCTGACTCTCTGGTAAAATACAAAATGTGGTTTAGATCCATCAAGTAAGCTCTCTGCCTCATCTGTCTCTATCTAAAATGAAGATGAGGGGATGCGGAGCGGGTCGTCGTCGGAGATGATGCAGCAAATCCTCAGGGATAAAACAAACGGAGCAATGGAGTACAAGGGACTTTGTACACATGGTATTATAATATGTGCATATAATATATGTATACATACAAAGTTTACAGATTCAAAGATCAGCAAGTGGTTATTCTGGAAGGCTTGCTTTGTCAGCTTTTTCCTTCACCCATGTTTTGTATCATCATATAATATCATCCGGGTATTATGTAGTCTTTAAAATATGAAAATTTTGTGCACAGACTTGGGAAATGGAGGGACGGGATGTGCAGTATGTAGTCGAGGGAGAAAACTGTCATCGTCTGCTTTTATGAACGCTGAATTGAATAAAACGGAGGAGGTCCTTCTTTTCATCCATCCACACACACACGTAGGAAGAGAGATGCGGAGGAGGGAAAACGGATAAGACGGGATGTGGACTCCAATGTCGGCCTCCCTCATTAATTATGCCAGAGGTGGTACACGTTGACTCAAAAAATTTTTCCGGGGAGAGAAAGATTCATAATTCTATTTTGTCCAAGGTCAACGGTAGTCAAAGAAGTGTGTGTGTGTAGAGAGAGTGAAAGAGAGAGTGTGAGTGGTGATGGAGCATGCAATTGTGTGCTTGACATGACTAAACTTGGGAAATACCCACCGCTCCAGTATTCATTCCGGAATCACAAAAAGTAGGAAAATTTTGTCGCCCGGTTTGTACTCCACTGTTCTACAACAACCGTTGAAATATTATGAACATTTTACAAGATTTTGGAAGGAGATCGGAAGTTTTAGTCCATAGTGGGTTATTATTATATCACATTATACATGTTATAATACCATTAGAGAAAGTTGAAAAACGTTTCCAACAAACCCCGACACAACACACCCTCTCACACACACACTCTGTCTAACAGGGACAGAAGAGTAACGGGCCCACATATTAGACAGTCAAAAAACATTGGGGGAAACATACTCGGGTAATGACAGTGAACATGTAAGCAAGCACGGATAAATCACATCAACATAATCAATCCGCGCCAACTTGAGTAATAAATACTTTTAATCATAGTACTCTCTTTTAAGTCGCCTCGGCACCCACACCCATTTCACACATACCCACATCCACACTTTTTCCCGGTCCACACCAACATCAATTTATTTTTCGTTGATTGAGAGAAAGGAGGAGGAGGAAAAATTGTTTCGAGGAAATAAAACCAATTTAAACCAACACCATCAGTTACCACCTAAAACTGTTACGTGGAGCCAGCCTTGCTTCATCACCGATCGGGTAAGATAGGATTAAGAGTAGGAGTTTATTAAGTTGATTGACATGGACGGAAAAATCGAAAGTAAATAGAGCACCACAACAAGAAGGGATTTTCTTGAGACATGCCAAGAAGCTAGGATGGAAGGGTATTTAATAATAAATTATTACTAATAATGTCGGCTAGTACAATACCCTGCTGTGTGACAAAGTATTTTGTGGGATTTGTCTCGCGTTCCATGAAAACATGACAATGACTTTTAATTATTATTCACACTTTCTCTTTCTCTACTCCTCTTACTGTGTATGTACAAGGACAAAAAGTTTAATAATTAATGTGTTTTGAAAAGTATTGGAAAAGATGCACAATTCCCACAAAAACTTCCCATCCCCCCTGTAAGCACGCATGCATACACATTACACAGAGCCACAGAGAGGGCTTAACCCAACTCAACATGGCTTGGAATAATGGTCCTTCTTTTTACACCATATTGTATGTAGACAAATTAATCATAATTATAGACGTATTACTTCTCCTCCTGACCTACACTACAACATGCTATAGCGTAGTCATGAGGGTTTCGGTGTAATCCTTACGTTTTGTTACCTCCCTCATAAATTCGACACATGTAGGAACTTTCCCTTACATGAAAAGGGAAAGTCAGTAGCGCGTAGTGTACAATAGTAAAGCTATCTTTCTCTTCCTCTCTCTCTCTCTCTCAATATTATGATGAGGCCACGTGTGTCTCATTTTCAACTCTTCATTTCACTCAAAATTGTTTCAACAGACTAGAAGGGACGTACGTCCCATTAATTTAATTACGAGTGGTTGTTTGCCCCTCTCATCCTTTCCTACCTCCATATCTACAGAATGACATCATTTATACATGCGTGTGTGTTTGTATTAGACGGGTGTGTATGCACAAAAGATCTATATAGCCCTGTAGGAGTGAATGAAGAATTTTCCAAGTGGTGTCATTAATAAACCAAAATGAACCTTAAACCTCATTTCTAATGTGATGTGCAGTTATTACTGTACTAACTCTCATCATCATTCCCAGTTTTAATGGTCGTGGGAGTGGAGAAAATTTTGAACAGAAGAAGACGAGTGGGAGAGAAAGAGAGAGAGAGAGAGGAAAAAAAAGTTTTCACATTTGAGTAACCATTTTCAGCCATACATGACATGACATGGAATAAATGACAGATGGTACCACATCAGAAAAATGAGGTTTTGATAATTAAATCAATTTCTTACAATCCCGTATCTCAATTATGTCTTTATGACTCGCCGTATGGAAATTTTTAAATTGTAGACCTTCTCCTTCTCTTTTTCTTTTGCTTACCTATAATAGAAAATTTAATTAATGAATGAAGAAAAGAATTTCTGTGTGAAATAAAAATGTCAAAATAATATGTTTTGTCACTTCCACTCCAACATTAGCATACATAGCGTGGGAGTCACTTTTTGTCTTCGATTTTCTCAAGTGTCCCAGTTTTTTTCCGTAAAACTTTGAATTCTCTTGTTTCTCTCTCTTGTAAATTGCATTGCTAAATGCCAATCAAATTCCACTGTGAAAAGAATCCTCCTTTTTCCATGAAGCTCACTCACAATTTCCTCGTTTCTTACTGTACCTTACCATCGACGAAATGTATAGTGTTTTTTTTGCAGGTATTATGGATAGGGGAATTGACGCACTCGTCCTACCACGCACAATATCAAATGACATGTTGAGTGCCCGTCGTAAGAGAGAGGGAGAATTGTAAAGTGTCCTTCGCATGTGTGTAGCTAAACATGTCATCATTAACTTGAATCCTTGTACACTCATGTTGAACAACTCCATTCCCTAGTTCTCCAGTAGACAAGTAGTGAAGAGGAGAAGGAGGTTGTCAATGGTAATAACATACACTCAAAGAATTCTTCTTCCTTCACTCTCAAAATAAAATAAAATTGAGATTTTCCAAAAAACGACTTGAGACTTTTGGTACGGGAGCTTCACATGATACCTTCCACTACATATATTTCTGTTTATAGTCATCCATGCAACATTATATCTCTCTATATTTTAAACTCTCACTCTGTCCCCACATCTTCCTGGCTATTTTGACAAATGGAGAAAGGGAGGGAACAGAGTAACGTGACCCGGGTAGTTGGTATATACGTAGAATCCAAAGTCTCCCTAGCATGTTGACTCACAAAAGTCGTCCTCATCGTTGTGTGCAATGTAGACATCACAAAACTACACACACGAAAAGTTTCTCTTTCTTGAGCGGACGAAGAAGAAGAGGAAGAAGGGAGGAGGAGGAGGAGGAAGTGTGAGGAGAGCATGGAACATTTCCTTTAGTCGTTAAAAAACCGATTCTAGAGTTTTGTAGAGTTAGCATTGTTTTTGTAATTTATGCAATATACATTCTGCTTACACAAAACCACTGTAAACTCCGTCCACATATTATGATTCCCTTTCTGTCCTCTTCCTCCTTTCAAGTTTCTCTCCGCAGAAAAAACAACTGCATTGTGTGTGTGTTGGGACAGGAAAAGAGGGGAGTTTCATTTTGTTATGAGAGAAAACTCAAATCTTTTCTATTACATTTGAACACATTATTACATCAATATAACATAACGGACTACGTGAGTCTGTGTATGTATGTAAACACTAAAGGATCTGTGGCTACGGAGTTCCAACCTGCACAAAATATATTTTCAGAAAGCTGAAATTTCTGGCTTTTGCGTGGGCTGTCACTAAACTTGATGAGGTCACTTGACCGGACCCTGGACACTTTTCTGAAATTTTACCTATGAAAAAAGAGAAATGTTTAAAAATCGCCACTAAATGTGCACACGGTACTACACTTGATCTGTTATGTCATGACGCGTCATGACGAAGATTAAAAAAGTCATCTCCTGAGGTCGCTCATTCGGATCCCACTGATCACTAAACTTTTCATTCTCATATTTTTTAACTTTTTATGAGGAGACAAGTTTATAGAGTTTTTCGAAATTACTTTTACTTTTATAATTGGTTTATTTTTAATTTCAACTCTTTAGTATTGTGAATCTGCACACTGTCCTTATTGATTAGTCATATCTCATATAGCTGTGTATATCTCATATAGCTATATATATATTGAACTGAGATCCTTGCAATCAAGCATTTTTTAGTGACAGAACAGAGTTTAATTACACACGTAATGCATTCCATAGATGAAACTGTCCTTTATACTGTGTGCATGGCCTGTTTACTCTTTCTTCAAGGGAAGTGTTCAGGGTCAGTATGTGACCAAATCTCTTCGTGGGAACCGAAAAATTGTACAGATATCTTCTCCTCATAGTGGATAGCAGTGTTACAGCTGGTAATTACCCATGTGGGTAATTACCCGAGCCTCGGTAATCACGCGGGAAATAATTTCAGAAAATTGTGTAAATTTTCAAAAGAATTTACGTGAAAGAGCTTACAACTATTGTCTATTGGCTTCAAATTTTTCAGTAAATGTAAAATACTTATTTTTTAACCGACCGACAGAATTAGATTTTTGTCCGACAGTTTTTAATATTTTTATACGACAGTTTTTTGTATGACGAAATAATTTTTTAATGTCTAATGCAATAAAAGAGTAGAGGGTTTCTCTCTCTCGCACAAACGTTGTTCACCGAATCAGTGAGTTTTGTTCTCATGTTATATTTATTTTGAGTGTATGAAATGATACAAAATGCACACATACACACATTTTCTCGTTTTTTGAAAACACACACACACACACTTTGTTTTTCAAAAATTCACACACACACGACACACACACTTCTATGTTTTTAAATTAAGACCCAATGTAAAAGGTCTGTAAGATTATGCAGTTACACGTTTTTTCTTCCATGAGGAAACTTTGGTCATTAAAGTTATATATGTATTAATGGAATGCCTATGCTGGCACTCTATTTTAAGACCTATGCATTTTTTTGATTTGAATACATTATAATGTTGTTGTGCATTTAACTATTTAATAAATATTATGAAAATGAAAAGGTTTCAAGTTGCACACATGTCACTAATAACCCATTGTAAATGACCAAATACAAAAATGTACCCATTTCTCAGAGCATGATCGTGATTACCGATGTTTACCCCTGCTTCCCGGTAATTACCGTAATTACGGTAAGGCTTTCTGCTTACCGGTAAGTATACAACACTGGTGGGTAGTATCACTGCATAAGAGGCAGAAAATGATAAGTTGTGAGAGTGAGAAGGGAGTGGAACACTCACTGGCGGTGTTACTGAAAATGAGAGTTTGACCTACAGTGAGTAGAAGGTATATCTGTACATTTTTTTCACATGAAGCTTAGACCCCTACAAAAGTTTCCCGGGGACATTAGAACCCAAATTAAAAGCCTGGACAATGTGTACAGGGTCAGAACAACTGAAGAGATGGTTCCCCGCCGAAGGCGGGGAAACCATCTTGTAGAGACAGATGGATTACTTACAGGGAAGAGTTGAAATAGCCAATCCAAAACACGAGAACAACAACCCAATTTGGTGTGGGACAAGTGTCATGACCACACAAACTAAAAAGAAAGCACCATACAAAATAGGTTATAAAATACCTTGATAGACGTACAGTATTAATAATTTTAAACTCGCTATAAAATATGAATCATAATTTGAGAGACTTACCTGGTCACCAGATACCAGGTGAAGAATGGAAGCCAACAGAGAATGAATACTGGAAAAGGACAAACACATACATACAACATAATAAACTGATGAATTAAACCTTTCATTTTTCTGCGTGAATGGACCGGACAAAATAATAATTGACTGACTTCAAAAAGTTGATATTCGTTTAAATAAATGAAGGCTTTATGTTTTGCGAAACGGAAGAGTTTGTTGTTTTGATTTATAAACTTGTGTTTGCTTGTGTGCATTTGTCTAATTATTTATGGTGATTTCGTGGAGTTTATGGTTCATCAAAAACTAAATAATGATTTGGTTGAAATATAAATAATGAAATTTTGTATTGAACAGAATAGTACCTCCCATGATGATCCCCAACGTCCTGGCTGCCTTGTGCTCTCTCTTCATACTTTGCACTGTCAACCAAATTAATTAATTTCAGTCATCATCATTTGTAAATAAAAGAAAAAGGGAAAGTTTGCATCCTCTCTCCCTCCCCACTTCTTCATATGACTTGATTAGTCCCTTCACTTTGCTCAACCCATAATCTATCATCAAAATAAAGTTTGTCGTCCATGTGTCGTGTTCCAGCATGCAGAGAGACGAAGGCAGAGCCTGCCGTGCATATTTGTACACATGGCAATAAGAGAAAGCGACAGGAGCTAAAGAGAAGGAGAGTTTGTGTGATATTTGCATATTATTGATTCCTCTACCTATACACACTAACACACACACTTACACTCACTCACTAACAAATTTTACTTTCAGCAAACTCAAACAATCAAGACCACGGGGAAAAGGAGGGGAGTCAGCAAGCAAAGCACCAAAGCAGACAGAAAGAGAGCCTCAGGACTCAGTCAACCTAGCCTTCACCCACATTATCATCTTATATCGTCCTACTAAAAAAGTCAAGCAGAGTCACCAAAGTGAAATGAAAGAGAAGAGTGGAGGAGGAGGAGGAGAAGAGTATATACATGGGAAGAAGATATGATAAAATTTTTGTACTGAAATTTTTTACAGGACGAGGTCGTACGAGGAGGAGGAGGAGAGAAAGCGAGAGAGAGGGAGAAAGTTGACTAGAGTAAAATCTTGTCAATCATTCTTTGATTTCCTTTCCCCCCACCATCCCCCCTCTTCCAAATGGCCCATTTGCTCCCCATTCTTTGAAATTCTGTATATAATACAATGCAGAGTGTCTCTCTCTCCTCTCGGTAGTACATGTTACACAGTCATGTACACACTGGGTTATGAATCTTTGGGAACGTTGATGTTGTCTCTAACAAGAAGAAAGTGGGAGAGTGAATTTTCCATGATGCAGACTCTGGTTTAGAACGAAAGTCTCTCTCTCTCTCTCTCTCTCTCTCTCGTTCTCTCTGTCTGCTTTATGCAATCAGTTTCATCAGTTAACTCAAATTACGCGTGCACTCATGCACTTTTATATGCCTTTCTTATACCTATACACATGGACTGAGAGTGAGTGAGTGTGTGTGTGTTGTGTGTGACTAGTGTACAGTGTACATGATAGGTTCTCCCATCATGGCAAATCGATGTGGAGGCAGAGAAAGAGAACGTCATGTGTAGACAAATTTATATGTAGTTACATGTTGTCTTCCTATATTATTCCCCTGTTACACTCTGGTTTTTCCTCACACACACACACACAATGGTTTTCAAACTCTCCTTTTCTACACAGTGTGTTGTGGATGTAGAAAATAGGAGCCAGTGGCAGGGCTCCTCTATCATTATACTAGGAGTGTAAGGACAAGAGAGAGGAAGAGCATCCGATCGTACCGTGTTCGCTGTTCCAGGGATTAAATCTCATCTTGTATTTTCTTGCATCTTCCCCCCACACACGTAGGCATAGAGAGAGAGACAGTCTCATCTTGTATCTATCTCTAGTATTTTTCTACGAGGACTAATACGATAGTGTGAGTCTCGTCTGGTTGTTGTTCCTGTGAATGTGGGGTTGGAAAGGACTGGAAACCTAAGCTTCTCCAGTCTCCTCACCATCACTAGGAGAAGTAGGAGGAGGAGGAGGTGGTAGGAGAACTCTTAGAGATAGTGGAAAGTGTAAATATTGGCAAACCGCAGTCACTCGGTGAAAAACGCTTACGCTTTTTTACCTACAATGCGGCAATGCTTAGCGAGCGATGACGATAAATTCTTTGTTGAAGAGAGAGAGGAGAGACAGAGAGAGAGGCAAAAGGGGAAAATGAATGTGTGTGGTGACTGGTTTCCATGTAATACACCATCACACACACACACAAACAGCCAGAGTCAGGACAAAGAACGAAAGACATTTTCTCAGCCAGTCTTTACTTTTCTGTATCTTTCCCTCTTTCTCTTCCCTCTCTATAAAAAATATACTATCGTCTCTTTCTTTCTTTCTCTCTCTCACTCTCTCTCCTCCATTTTTTTCTATTCTTTATGTAAGAAAAAAGCATGGCAAGGACGAAGCTATAATAAAGCAACAACAACATCAAACACATTCAACATTCAATGGCTATACTTATTCTGGGTGGTTTTTTTTCTTCCCCAAAAAATTTCCAATCAATTTTTTCCCTTGAACCAAATTTTCTTTTTACTCTTTTCCCCTTTCTCTCTTCTCCTCTTTTTTGTAATATATCCACAACAAAGTCTGCATAAATTGAACTATTTATGCAAAATAGATGGAAGGATATTACCAGTAAATAGTACAAAGTTAGATGGAGGAAATAAAGAGGCTAAATATATGTAGAAACGAAGAAGTAGGGAGGAGGAGGAGGGAGGAGAAGAGTTATGGAATTTAATGGACCGAGCGATGCGCGAGTTTAAATTTAAAAATTCCACGAATTGTTCCTTTTCTAATGCAAAATATCCTCCTTCGTCTACCTTTTTTGGGGGATTGTGTGTGTGTATGTGAAGGGGGGAGTCAATTGAGTCAACTATTGTGTTATGTATGTACACCAATACTTCATACTTGGTACAATGATGGAAGACTGTATTGCGGTGAACATTTTTATTTTCTCCTCTCTCTCTCTTTCTCTCTCTGCATTTGCATGTTGAATAATTAAGGGCTGTTGAGTTACGTACATTCGAAAAAGGTAGACTTTGCCATTCCATCGAAAAAGAGAGTATGAAATATGGGTCGACTGCGTGCTCACATTTCAACAGCTTGTTGACTAAAAACTGAAATGAATGAGAAAAGTCGGTGACCGACCGAACCCTGGCCAATCAGACTGTCATGAATGGAAAGTGGGGGACAACTGTCTAGTCTCTCAATCAACTATCAATAGAATAATGTGTAGTGTGTGTAGGGAAAGGTTGAGGGAGAGGGAGAGTATCATCAAAAACCCCCCTAGGTAATAAAAGACTAATTAAATTTGAACAACAAGGAGGCCGAAATAGAGAGAGAGAGAAGGGAAACTGGAAGGAGTAGGAAGACAAAGAAAATTACTTAACAATTTTCACATCAGTTCTCCCCCTCCTCCTCTTCCTTCTTCTCTACTCCTTTCTTTGAAAGAGTCCATTTTCTTTGTGACCACTTGTCACCTCTAGAAGACTGATGGGCTGTACATTATACATGTACTCCCTCTTTTCCCTATACTATATTGATGTGTGTGTACTTGTACACACACACACGAGGGAGATGTATGCGTATGTTGGAAAGGGAGAAGAGTAACGTACGTGTCATGTCAAGTCATTTAGATATGGCCAATTGGATTCTACTCGCACAAACTCAATTGACCCACGTCCATTATCCCTTCTTCCCTGTCTCTCTCTCTCCCGTGTGTGTGTATAAGCTCTACATAGTACAGGCAAACATGTAAAAAAGGAGGAAAAGATGTACAAAAGGAAATATTGTATTTTGTGCACTGTGCTACACACGACTGACTCCCTTTCAACTCATCGATTCATTGGAGAAAGAAAAGAGGGAGAGAGAGAAAGAGTGAGTCCCTTTCTTGAGAATGAAATTAAATGAGGAGGGAGAAAATAAATAGAAGAGTGGAGGGTGGAGGTGGGAGAGGGTGAGAGTAAAAGAAGAAAATTTTCTGTTCCGCTCACAGGCAAAGACAAAAGACATTCATCATTTCTATTTCCTCCATATCGTTCACCACATTATTCCCTTGAAATTCGAAGAAGAGACAGAGACAGACAAGGAGGGAACGGAGTGGGTGAGGACTTGGGAGATGGGAGAGAGATAGGAAAGTTAAATTGAATTTAGTGGGTTCTTGTTAACTTGTAAATGGGAATAACAAAGAGAGCGAGTGTCTTAAAACGCCCTCGTCTCTCTCCCCCTCTTCTCTTCTGTCTTGTCTTTTCGTGTCTTTCTTTGGTCTGTCTCTCTTTGTTTTGATATTGACATGCGCTGGTTTTTGAACACTGTGTGTGTGTTCTTCTTATTCTTTCCCCCCTTTCACCCAAGATGAATCTATAGGATATTTTAGGTTGTGGACTCGTAAAGTAAAACTCAAGTAGAGAGAGAGAGGAGAGAGAAAATCGATTACAGTCTGTTGCAAACTATCATCATCATACTCATTTTTTGCCCATGAATTTTCCTTGAAAATCAAATGACACAATTTCTTGGCTCTCCTTTCTTCTCTCCCCCTCTCCTCCTCTGTTCTCTCCTCCCTCCTCTTTTAAATTGTCTCTTACACCACACACGCACACACACACTATCTCGAGACACATCCCATCACCATCCTCCCACTTTACACATTGTGGTCCTTCACAACCACACTTCCCCCCACCCCTCCCTCTCATTTAAAAAACACCGAAGGACTAGCCAGCCAGCTTTTTTTCTCTCTTTATACTTCCGCTTGAATGGGACCATTGCTCTGAACTCTCCACATCAATCTTGAACACAAAAAGAGACTAAAGACCCTCGCTCCACACATGATTTGAGAGAAGATTTTTTTCATCTCCTCCTCTCCATTCCTCTTTATCCTGTTAAATTAGGAAGAGAAAAGAGGAAAAACAAAGGAGGGAATGCCGTCTCATCACATTCCTCTACCTTTGTGGGTAATGGACCAAATTGTCTCCAAATGTTTCTTCCTGGCACTGAGGCAAGCATTTTTCCGCTGCTCTTCCTCTTGCAACTCTTTTTTTAAAAACTCCCAAATTCTCTCCCACTCAATTTAAAATTTGAAATTCCACTTTTTTTCTGTACAAAAAGCCACAAAAACTCCGACAACTTTCCGACACAGACACAGACAGAAAATGAGAGAAAGGAGAGAGACAGACAGAGAGAAAAAAATTTGCAAGGAATGTCACCAGACGAGATTGTGCAAAAAAAGGAGGGAAATGTAGGGCAAAAAATTTGTCTCGCTACACATAAAATGGAATAGGATGGAAATGGAGGGTGGAGAGAGAGAGATGAAGAGAGAAATATAATGGGAGGTGGAGACCACTTTGTGGTGGCTTTTGTCACAGAGTGCGACAATAAAGTTTCATTTTGTGTTGATCTTGTCCATATTCTGTCACTGTACAGGACAAAAGGTCTTGTGTCTACAAGAAGAAGGGAGGAAGAGGAGGAGAACTGAGCAAATTATAAAAAGATTTACTCTCCGTCTAAGAGAAAAAGAGAGAGAGAGAATGTGGGGAAGGAGGGGGACATTTGCTGGAAACTTATTTATTGTCATTTATGTATTCTCTCTCTCTATCTCTCTCCTCCGTTCTTGACTCCATTATGATTGTGATACAACTTAGGAGGGTACATGTACGTTGTGGCTGCAACCTTCTCCTCCCTATTCTCTCATTTGCGACTCTTTATACTCGAGACAAGAGAAGCTCTTGGCTATTGAATTGCGAGAGAGAGAGAGAGTAAGAGGGAAAGAGAAGTAAAGTCTTAAGCTTTACTTTCTATCTGTTGTGTCTTGTTGTTGGATGGAGTCTTGTCGTTTGTCCCAGTCGAGTGTGTGTGTGTTGTGAGGAGGGAGGGAGGGAGGGGAGCTTTTGTGTATTCCGTAAACTCTTATGATTATGGACGAGACGGAAAGGCGACAAAAGACAGAGTAGCACACAGAGAGAAGTTGGCACAAGAGTTTGTGACTTGAGGGAAGCCAAATACACAAATATTTGTACAGTACAAGAGCAATATTATATTAAGTTTTAACGAATGTTCCACACACACACAGAATAAAGAGAGGAGAGACACAAACAAGCTTAAATATAGATACTAAACTACATTGTACATTGTAGAGGAGACGGAGGAGGAGGGGAGAGGGAAAAAAGAAGGGGAAATGGTGAGCAACAAGAGGGAAAAAGAGTTATATATATACTTTATAATAATAATAACAAAGCTGTGTGGAAGGATAAAGAGCAATCAAAAACAAGTTTACACAGTGGAATTATTAGCCGACTGACCATGCCAGCATGCTTATCCCATGTCATAAATTATTATGGGGAGAGCAGGAGTGTGTCTATATCATAAAAGTAAAGTACAATAGACTGGAGAGAGAAAACAAAAGAGTGGACTACTCACACTGACTTGAAGAGTTATTTTGTACTGAAATAGGAATTTCGCTAATTTGCAAATGCTTGTTCAGCAGAGCCGCCGCCACTTTTGTCCTGAAAAAAGAGAAAAAAAGAAAAAAAGTCACAAAATTAGTTCAATCCTCTTATAGTGTCTTGTATTAAACTCAATTGTTATGACTCGCACACCTAGAATGGTGTCTGTTTCCCTGTTTCCCTACTCAGTGTGTGTGTGGGTGCGGGAACATAGATCTAAATTCTGAATGTCGTACTATGTACATGGTAAAATATGGAACAAGGGACAGAAAAAGGGGCGCTATCATATGTATAATGGGCACAATTTGTGGTCGTAATAAATAAATGACTCATTTGTAGGAGACTGTGTAGGTAGTGGAAGCCCAAAGGTGTGTGTGTCTGGGTGTATCTCTATGTGTGTCTATGTGAGGGTGCACTTGACTGTGTGATATTATTCATTATTCTGGATGAATAATGAAGAGAGCCGAGCATCCATGTGAAGGAATTTAAGTTTAATTTATTTTTCAAATTAATTTCCAATTTCCCCTCCATTTAAGAAACAACCCAGATTTATATTTATAGTTCCCCTCCCTCCACATCTGCCTGTGTTCCAAAATGCGTGTGTGTGGAACTTGTACATGACTGCTCTGGTTGAGATACACCCAAAGTCATTTGGGAAGCTTATGTGTTTACGGTGGACAATGTTAATTAAGGGTAACTGTAAAAATGGGATTCCTCAAATACTGTTCACCTGCTCTCCTACAAAACTGAGAGAGAAAGTTCCTCTTCAAAACGTGTTCAAACTTGCAGCCATCAACTTAGCACAAAAGAGAGAGAGAGAGAGAAGGTGGGAGAAAGGGGGGAAAATATTATAAAACTAACACATTTTGTCCCACACCTTAATTCTCCTCCTCCTCCACACAATATTGTTGTGTGGGTGTCCAATCCATGTCCTTCCTCTCTATCTTGTCTCGACACGTTCGAAACATGAAAGAAATGACAAGCAATTCTCCAACACCCTCACCCACCCACCCACCAGAAAAAGTCTCATTTTCAGCACCACAACTTTGAATAATTGGTGCTGGAGTGTGTGTGTGTGTGTGTGTGTAGTTGGTTTTAGGTGTGTGGGATTTTTTTTCACTTTTTCCACTTTTTTCTGTTATTGTTCTACCATATAACTTAATATGAGGGAGAGGAAGAGGGAAATAAAGTTAAGAGTTTGTAATGAAAAAAGAAGAGGGACAAAAAAATGAGGGAGTGGAGGGAGACAGTGGAGCAGAGGCAGAACAGAGGGATTTAATAATAAACAAAAGTTTTTTTATTATTATTTACTCTCGACAATCTAAGGATGCGGTGAGAGACAAGGCTAGAGTAGAGTAGGGCATAGCAGAGAAGGAGCAGAGCAGAGAAGGGAGAAACTTGTTCCACGTTCCAAGAGTTACTTTTGTCCATAAACTGAAATATTATGATGTGAGTACATACATCCTCATACAAAAATATCTGGCGAATGAATTATTATCACAATTTTTCCAACTTTTTTTCCCTTCCCTTCCCTTCTCCTCCTTCCCTGTGTGCTCATCTTCTGAGAAAGAACATCCAAGTCTTGTCTCTCTCTTGTCTCAGTTTGAGTTTTCCTTTGCATTTTTTTCCATTCCCTCCTCTCTCCCTACAGACACACAAACAGAAGAAGAAGATCCTCAAGCTTCTAGCTTGCGCATGGAAGCTTTGTCGCCAAAAACTTTTCATCTTTTCCTTCCTCTCTCCCTCTCTCTCTCTCACTGTCTCTCGTACTATGTCTCTCTCTCTCCGTGCCAAACGTTCTCAGTCCTTTGGTGCATTTTTAGAGAGAGTGAGAAAGGAAAAAAAGACACAGAATGAGACAAGATAAGGAGCATCTCTCCTTGTTGTCACGTGTAATTTGACATATCAATTTTCACTGATTACCTCTCCCATTATTATTAATTTGCCTCAGGTTAAGTTAAAAGTTGTTCTTGTCCCTCCCTCGTCTCCTCATCCACACGGTCGCATCCCTTGACAGGTGATTTTTCCTTTTGGAGTTAGATTGAGTTTTATCGCTTGAAAAAGCTTTTTACACATATTCCCCTCCCCCACCCTCCCCTCCTCCACCCCCACCCCTCCTCTCTATAGCCATATAATGGATTAGCCTTGCATCCCAAATTTTAAAAAATAAATCAAAGTCAACGACTTTTTTTCCCCTTCTTCTCCTTCCTCCGTCGCCGTCGCCTGGGAGACTAACCTTGCCCCAATCTCGTCTACTTTTTCCCTACTGCTTCCCTCCACACACTAGCACACACGTACACACGTTATGTACAGAGAGAGAGAGAGAGTTGGATGCAGAAAAGAGTAATAATGAAATGAAATATAAAGTTTGTAAAATAAAATAGGTGTTTGTGAGTGTGGAATAGAATTTCTAGACAGAGATCAATGCCTTGTTTGTGAATTGCCTATATAGAAGAAATGGGGGAGAAGGGCATATTATAGTAGTCACAGTCATACACACTCCTCCTCCTCCTCATTCCCTCCCTATATAATACAGGGAGACTCTGACTCTCGTAAAAGTTCCGGTGCTTGGCTGAAATCACTTCAAGTGCCTAATATAACTCTCTCTCTGTTAAGTAATATCTTTGGATATGTTGAGGGATCTAAGAACAACTTTTATATCATATCATCTCTCTCTCCATATAGCTCTAAATCCAAAGGACTGTGATGTGATGTGTTCATGTGTGTGTGGAGTATGAGACACAGAGCAAAAAGGTTGCATTCAAAGTAAAGGAGCTTACTTTTACTCTACTTTGGGGGTAAATACTGGATTGGGACTCTTTCTCTCCCTCTCCCTCTCCCTTTCAACTTTTACTCTTTCTCTCTCTCTCTCTTTCTCTACTTCTCATTCCTTTAATACCCAGTACAGGTTCTCTCTCCTATTACGTAATGTATAATGTATAACGATATTATTTGTATACCTCTATATCCTCACAAATACACCCGGCTACACACGACCATGGGACGACCATCCATGAAGGCATGTGAAAACTACGAGTATATATGTGAAAGTGAGACACACACTCACACACACACCAACACACCAGCGAGAGAAAGCTTAAAGGGGGAAGAGGGAAAACGACAGAGGAAGAGGGAATAAATTATTTTCATGTCCACACTTTTCCTACTAGATTGGCGCCATGAATTCAATGAAATAATACTCCAGCCTCCAACCAAGATTCCGTCTCCCACCTCCTCCCCCTCGTTATGACACAAGCCATGCTAAATCTCTCGAGTCTATTCCTCACTTGTACATTCCCCTTTTTTTGCAATCCACACACACACACACCATCACCATCATCATCCCAACAAAGCAGGAGCTTGAAAATGTGTCCATGCAAAGTGAGTATGAAGCCAGAGCCATAATAGTAAATACATAAGTGAAAAAAAGGAATTGTGTGTGTGTGTGTAGCATCCTAGTGTAAAGAGTGAATGTTCTCGCACTCTTCCCACTTTTTGTAGTTTAGTTTACCCGGTGCTTTTTCCTCCTCCACTCCCAATGCCAGTGGCTCAGCCTCTACCCTGATTCCACTTTTCTCTTCCTTGCACTGGTTGAGGGTCAAACAAAGTGATTCTTTATATTTTTCAAATTTTTTTTTGTGATCCCGCATTAACTGCCATGGGAACTGAGTAAAAGTTCCTCCCTTCTCTCCCCTTTCTCTTTAAACAGAGAGGGAAAGAAGAGGAGGAAAGGATTTTACCCCGTTTCGTTTGTACTTTAGAGATTTGTCTTTGTCTGTGTGCGATGGAATAGATAAGATGAGATGATGATGTACTCTGAATTCTTCTCATGCTCTCTTTCCTCCCTTCCCTTTTTGCTTTCTCTCCCTTTCTCTCTCTCTCTGTGTCTGGAGATATTGTGTAGTGTACAAAGAGAGATACTCGAGCCAGCTTGTCCTCCTCAACAGCCCCCAACTCTCTATGTATGCTCTCTTTGTGCGATGAGAGAGAGAGAGAGGATGTGTGTGTCCAGTTGTGGGACACAAAAGTGGATCGACGAGTGACTACAGATACGGCGTGTGTGGTACACAAGTGACAAAGCTGCTTACTGTACACACACACACCCACACCCACCCGTTCCCGTGTGTGCCAATGTACACCACGTTTTTGTGTGGGCAGGACCAGGGAGAGCGCAAAGGGAATTTGGTGTGGTCACAGCCGCCGTTCAAATGGTACTTGACCAGGCAAAAAGAGAGAGGGAGAGAGATGGGAGTAAATTAAATTTTTCACTTGGGCCTCTTTCACTCCAATCAGGCCTGGCCTTTTCTCCTTCTATTAGAATCCTTGTGTAGTTGTAGTGAAAAAGTGAGAAGGGGAGAGGGAGAGGGAAAAAAAGAAAGAGTGAGGATTATTGTGCCCACTTGTCCCCTGAACAAAGTCTGGATTGAGAGGGAAAAAGGAAGGAGAGGGGAGTAGCCTCTTCAGGCATGTGTGCTTATACGGGAGAGTGTTGAGAGTTCCGGGGAGTTGATCAAAATGCTGTCTGTGTCATGTGGACGGTACACGGAGAAAGAGAGAAAGGGAGATCCATGATTCCATTGAATGCATGTGGTGGTTGGGTTTGACCAATGTTATGACATGAAATAAAATTTCATGGATGGACTCATAGAAAATAATCTCCTGGGAGGTATACCCCTCCTTCTCCTTCCCTTCCTTCCCTCACACACACTACACACAGACATAAGGAGGAGGAGAAGGCCAAATTAACCATAGCCTCCCTCCCTTCCTCGTCTCAAGTGTGTACACATCAGAAATCTCTCTCTTCCTTCATGATATTTATATATAAAAATTGAGCGGTTTTTCTCTCTTCCTCTTTCTGCCTTAGTCTTCGCAACTTTAACTCTTTCCCTCCCCTTTCCCCCTCCAGTATTTATTGTGGAGTAAAGAAGGAAGAAGGCTTCAAGGTGCACACATGGCCATGGCTTGTTGTTGGGTTTGTTGGGGCACTTGGGAAAGAAATACGAGGACGGGGTGAAAGTCAAAGTCAAGTCTCTCTCTCTTTCTCCCCCTCCCTCCTCCCCACACACACACACTCTCTAACCAGTCGACTCTATCTTGGAGTTTATATTGGTATTACGCCATTTGGCAACTGGATCGATGGGATGAAATTCGGATGATGAAGTGAGTAGGCGAGTGAGAGAGAGAGAGAAAGTGAGCAAATGCAACTCTCGTTCTCCTTCAAAAATAGATCACTTACGAGTACATCACGCACTTGATTCTTAAGACTTGCCATTTTTTCCCATTTCTCTTTTCCCTTCCCTTCCCATTCCTTCATCCTTCTCTACATACTATTTTCTCTCTCCCACATGTCTATATGCCCTTCTTGTGTGGTCTCTTTTATACCTGGGTCCCTTCTTCTTCTCTGTCTCCCTCCTCTGTCTCTTTTTTCCCTTTCTAATATTTCCCATGAATTCTTTTATACATATTCATTTTCTATTCCATCCTCATACTCTTCTCATCTCATCACACAATCAAAAGATCCAAGGAGGGGGAGGGGGAGGGAGAAAAAAACTAAGAGCAAAAAAAGACATTCTCCATGATTACCCATACATTTCCTATATATTTCTTCCATCTCACTGTCTCTCCATACATGTGTATAATTTGATAACCTTTGGCTTGAGACTACAAACGTTTTTCCCTCCACACATATACGCACTCACATGTAATATTCTACAGAGAGACGGAAAAAGGAAAAAAGTGGAGAGAAATGGCTGTACACAATACACACACACTCACTACTTTCTCCCTCATACACACTCAGTGTTCAATTTCACCCGTACTTTCTCTCTCTCTCCAATCATTTCTCTCATCCCGAGCACTCATGATGCACACTTTTTTTCCTACACATGCCATTCCATTTCTCGGAACCAGTCAAGTCAGGCCAAATGAGAGATAGATGAAGAGACCACACACTGCCCTAGTCTCTTTCTCTTTATCTCACTCCTGCTTTCTCTCTCTTTCTCTCTCGGGATGGGGATGGGTGTACATCGAATTGGAGATTGGAGAAACTCTGTTATGAAATTCCTTGTTGTATTCCATACATAACCTTTCCTTGGATATTTGAGCAGTCCGGGTATGGCTATGCGTGAAGGGTATCGGTTGAGAGAGAGGGGGGGAATAGACGCGGAGAGTCAGTTGACGGATTCCTCGGACTACTTTTGACATTATTCTCTAAACATTTCTTCATTCCTTCACTCTACCGCCTCATATAATGAAGGACGGCAGAAAAGAATGAAGGGAAAAGTTTTTCCTCCTCCTCCTCCTCTCTCTCTCTCTCTCTCATGTTTTTTCTTCATCATTTTCTTGAAACCCTCCTCTCCGTTTCCAGTCATTTCACTCATTTTCTCTCAAACTCTTTTCTCTTCATCGCGAAAAAATTTCGGGTTCGTAGACAGACGGAGAGAGCGTGCAAACCCTTCAATTTTCAAGAAAAAGAGGGAGAGGGGGAGAGAGTGAAATGAGGAGTTTGATGCTGATGAAGAGTGGGACTTGGGTGTGGATATTTTTTCTCTCTCTCTTTCTCTCTTGTGTGTGTGTGCCATGCAATGCATTTCAATGGCAAATTGCATGATGAGCGACTCAAGCTAAATCTTAGTTTTCTAACCCTCCCATCGCTCCTCTCCCCGTCTTCTACCCATTCAAACGATCACATCGCATCGCATGGCTGAAGCCTTGCTTCAGTACATATAGTATAATTTTTGATTTAAATCCATGAGAATGATGCAAGAGCTTCTACAGCGACACACACACTCACTCTCCCTCACATTCACTCTCTCCGAGTCTCAGAAGACTCGAACTTGTTAATAGAGTTAGTCATTCGTTATTCCTTCCCTTCCTTCACCGCTACTGTATGTACTCCATGTATGTGTACATATAGACACACGCATACAATTCTCTACACTCCCGGGCCGTTTCGTTATTACAGGCCAAGCTGTGAGCTTTAGCTGATATTAAATTTTCCTCTCTCGTTTTTAGATGGGCAAAGACTAGTGAGGGAAAGAGAGAGAGTGAGAGTGAATGTGTGTGCAAAATATTCCCAGTGGCGGCTGTTGCTGAGAGGATGAAGGAGACGAGAGGCGGCAGGTTTTGTAATTAGAACTAGAGAGAGAGAGAATCTCAGGATTATCTCGAGACATTTTTTCCGGAGAGAGAGAGAGAGAGAGCGAGTCAAGTCAACGTGATGGTGATGTGGCCACTTTGAACGACTCTGCGAGTGAGAGAGGAGAAAGTCGAAGAAGGTTTTAGAGCCAGAGAGAAAGTGAGGGAAAGGGACGGGAAATGACAATCAATTCAATTTTCAAGGACAATTTTTTAAAAAGTCGTCAGAGAAGTGAGAGGAGAGAGAAAGTAGTTCCCCATTTTTTCTCCTCCTCCTCCTCCTCCTCTGGATTCTGAGAAAGGAACTCTCCCCATCTCTCACTTTCCCTCTTGCAGTGATTAATAAAGGTAGAGGAGAGAAAGTGAGAGAGAGTTTTCTCCAGAGTCTTGTTTTTCAGCACAAGAAGTTTATTCCTTGGCTGAGTGAACAAAGTAGGAAGACACCACCAGTCCCTTCCACACACACACGCACACACTCACTCACTGTGGAAAGTAGAGAGGAGAGAGAGAAAAAGAGGAGGCATGGAGAGTTTTGACTGGGCTAGTTTAGTTTACACTAAATACACCATGGATAATGTAGCATCAAAGCCATCCATCAAATGTTCCGAGCAAAAATTTTCTCCTTCACTCCCCCATTCCCCTCTCCCCCATTACTTTTACTTTTCTTTTAACTATTCTTCTTGTTGTTGCCGCCATGAGGATAAATTCAGCAAATTTGTCCCCGAACCCAAAGGCATACACAACCACACACACACACATTCACTCAGGGAGAAACAGACACACAGAAAGAGTCGCATGTCGTAAGAACATTGTGGATCCTCATTCTCCTCATTTTCTTCCGTTAGAGAATTAATAGAGGGTTCTTAATTATAATTATAATGATATGAGACTTGCTTCAAGTCTTCTCTCTCTCTCTCGCCAGCATAATATATAGCATGGTACTTATATAATTATTTAGTTTACACAGTCACCCAGCATTAGTCTGTTTGTGTGTCTGTGGAGGGTTCTTTGGGGAGGCTTTGACGGTGGCTCTCTTTTCTTGTGAGGTGGAAGTGAGAAAGAGTGACGTCGTGGGATGAGGACGTGGGCGCCTATGAGACGCACACCGCCAACTCTCCGATATTTCATTCTCTCTCTCTCTCTCGCAGCCAACAGCCAACCTCCTTCACTTCTTGCAGGAGAAAGTGAGGAGAGAGAAAGTAAAAGAGTCCCAAGCTCCGGGCTCCCCAACTCTGCTGCTGGAGGACTGGACTGGAGGAGCCTCTTTCAGCTTTCTCTTTCCACTAGTCAGAATCTTGGAGTCTCCAGGTTGGAAAAAAGGATTGCGAGCGTGTATGAAAGACGAGGGGAAAGAGAGAGAGAGACCCTCTCATACTGTGCAACATTGCGTGGACTTCTACTTCATAATATCACGAGAGAGAGAGAAGAGAAGAGGGAGGAACGGAAGCCTCTCTTTTTTCCCTACACAAAATTTCTTCTCATAGACTTCCCCTCTTACCTCAGTCAGGCCTCCGCATCCCGTGTAAGAGAGAAAGTCTGTGCAAGCAAATGACTTGACTTTTCTTCAGACCACTCAGTCACTCTGAAGAATGTTTGCCTTCCCGTCCCTTCCCCCGTGCTTGTTTATCATTACGGAAACTGAGGAGGTGGAGGATGAGGAGGGAAAAGGGAAAAGATCAGAGACGCACACACACTGCACTCCATACACTGTGGAGAGTATAGAGCAGAGAAAGACTTTCTCTCATTCCCTATCAACTCAACTTTGTATCAATGTAGACATACAGAGAGAGAGTCAGCCTACCTCCCTTTCCCTCCCCATCTCAAGTGCCTATTAATTTGTTTGAAGCCCCGATTTAGTCACTTCCTAGACCAAAATTCTCCCTCTCTTTCCTTCCTTCCTTTCCCTCCCTTCCATCGTAGTCATCGATAGAAAAGACGAGAACGCCTTTCCCTTTGATTCCTTCCTTCCAAAAATGAGTAGACAGAGTGTCGCTTGGAGTAAGTCTACTTTCACCATGTTTTCTCTCTCTCATAACCCGGCTTGCTTGTCTGCTTGTCCGCTGGTCTGTGTGCTAGGGGAAATTGTGCGTGTAAAATTTATCCTATAATTTGTCCAGGTGTATACCTATATGCACTATCCTATTAGTATATCCTGAGTATACACTAGTCAGTACATACGCACACAGCCTATGTGCATACAAACTAATTATTTAGTGCTATATAATTAATTGTGATTACAAACTAGGCAGAGAGAGAAAACGAGGTGTATTGTACATAGAAAGAGAAGAGAAGAACAAGTTCTTTGACAGTCAGACTCACCGGTACAGAATATGTTCTTGTTGAGCGGCCTCCCGATAGATTCGCCAGTAGGTGATGATCATGACGACGGCTGGGATCCAAAAAGAAATGGAGGACGAGACGACGGCGTAAGTACGATTCACTTCAAAGCCGCATGAGTCTAGCTCCTGTCCAACAAGAATAAATAGAAAATTAGTAGGGCTTTCATAACCCACAATCGTACACGTACACACGACACACACACAGCACACACGTATGGTACACAGAGAAGAGAAAGAGATGTGGAGAGAAAATACTTGGAAATCTGAATAGAAAGTATCAAATTGAGTCTCCCAAAAAATATTTTTCCTCTTCATCAAAGTACTATTAGCACAATTTTCGAAATTGTATGGACTGGGAGAAAGGATGGAGGGAGGGAGGGGTGTGTGTGTGAATGATATAAAGACATTCACCCCAAAATGCTCTTTTTCCACCCTCTTCCTCCCTTTCTCTCTGTCACACAAATATATAACCTCAAAGCACATTCTTTAGTGACTAGACTGCCTGACTACCCCGGCCTCCTGTCACTCTTGTTTTGTTTTGTTGAACGTACCCCGTATGTACAAAGGGAGAGAATACTCCTGTACACATCCACATATACTGTGCTGTGCTGTGCTGTGCAGAAGAGTCTGGGGCACAATGGGCATGGAGAATTGTGTATTAAGCTGTCAAAGTGTTTCATTCAATTCCCCGTCCTCCTCTTTTTCTCCTCCGTCTCCCGCAAATAATAGAGATTTTTATTTTTTTCCCTCCACTCCTTCCCTATCACCAATTTCCCTGTACATGTCCACACACACACCCATAATGTGGATGTGTGTGTCAGGTGGAGGTGGAATTTGGGTACGACGACGACACTTTTCTCCTTACCTTGGTTTTGGCGTGAAGATGATGTTCCTCTGTGGTGTAAAAGCCGCCGAAAATTGGGAGAAAGGAAACGAAGCCAGGGAGGATCCAGATGGCAGCTGTAAAACACATAAAAGAGAGAGAGAGAGAATTAAATTCCATTAGAATTTCATTGCAATTTTACATACGAGTATAATGGGGAGTCAGATAGAGAGAGAGAGAGAGAGAGAAAGTGAGTGATATAGAGATACAAAATATTATATGAGAAAGAAATCAAATAATCTATCTTCTTGTCACTCAACTCTACCTCTTCTCTGTCTCTCCCCATATACGTGTACGACAGTGTACCCATGTGAGTGTGTGTGTGTCTGTCACTGTGACAGCATTGAACATTTGACATACTCCCTTTAACTCTGTGTCTGTTCCATTGACTCTATTCCACCCGTTCAAATAGCAATGGCACTAACAGCAATACATAAAGTTCAATAGAGACATTTTTGTGCCTACATCGTCAAAAAGGGAAATCGAATATATATATATCTGTGTGTTTCTTTTTCTCCACGTATTCACGCTTCAACTGGTCACGGGGACAGGGACAGTCAGGAAAAAAAAAGAAGACGAAGAACAAGTCTCAACATGCATCGTCTAATCCATACTCCATCCTTTACTCCTATTTCACATAAAAGGGAGGGGAGGGAAGGCAAGACACGACAAGAGGAGAAAGGAACACGACGACTGCATCAAATCTTGTCAAAAGTTGGTTTCTTCCAACTCTCTCTCCCCCTCTCTCTGCCCCTCTTCCCTATCCCTTCTATATGGCGTACCTAGTTCATCTTTTTTCATATTTTCTTCCCCCTTACTATCCAAAATTTCATTCTATTCTTGTGAAAATAAATAAATTGTATAGGAAATTCTGCCTCGTCGATCCAAAATCCTGGCGTCCTCAATTCTCAATGGATAACTCGACTCTTCCCTCTTTTTTTCTGAAGATTTAACTTCCCTTCCCCCTCCCCCTCTCCCATCCCAGTCTGTCCAGGTAGACAAAGTAGGGAAAATAGAAAATATACAAAAATACAATTTCAGGGGCACAGTATACAGACGACTGACGACTAGAGAGAGAGGAGAAGGGGTGGGAACCAAAGGGAAAGTGAGGCCAGGGAGACAGGGAAGGGAAATCACAGGGGCGGGCATGATATGAAATCCGGGCAGGAAAAGTTTTTGTTTGGAATTTACCCAGAAAGTAAAGTAAAGAGCATAAGGAAGAGAGGAGAGAGGAGGGTACCAAGACGCCAAGAACACGTCGTCCTTCTCTATCCGCCCAGATCGAAGATCAAAAAGAGGAGGAGGAGAAGGAGTGGAGGAGGAAGGTGGAGAAAGTGTATAGAATCTAATGTAAGTCTCAAGTGGAGCAAGTCTCACTCTTTAACAAAGAGAGCTCCTCACATTCCCAACGATTCTCCTGGACAAGATTTTGTGGCCTGTGTAAACTTGGTCTAATGCTAATGCCCAGCTTTCTCTCACTCTTACTGTCTTTGAGTTTTGTTCTTAATGGACACGTTCCCCCCTTTCCTTCCTCTCTCACTCACACACTCTCGCTCTCTCTGTGTCACTGTACAGAGAGAAAGTGAGAGTGGATAGTTGAAAAGTTTTGGTTGGCAAAGGAAAAAGGGATAGAACGACAAGAAGAGGAAAGTCTCATTGAAAACAATTATTATTGTATTTTATTGTGTGTGTGTGTGTCTATTATACACGTATACGGACGGAGGCACACCTTTTGTGAGAGAAAGACTCATTAGCCAGATTTGCGTCAAAGACGGAGGAAGATGCACACACATACACACGAAGCGAGAGAGAGAGAGTGAGGATCTTTTATGCGATTAAGGAGACACAGACCAGGGGATACAGACCAAGAAGAGAGGCTGATGTAGTTAGAGGGAAAAGGAAACTTTGAACATCTCACATGCTTAACTGCCTCTATAAAGCTTGAAGCTACTTCAAGTGCTTGTAACTACTTAATACCCGCACAATTTAAGACTCCCCCTCCTCCTCCAACTACATCCCCTCTACATAGACTATGAGATACACACTGCAATGCACTGTGCTTTCCGTTCTGGTCGACTTCATCGGGACAGAGCGAGACTAGTCAGTCTAAAGTTGAGAATTAGAATTAGGATTGTGAAAATAAGGGGGGACTACCTGGTCTACAGAGGGTGGTCCGTCCTATTCCGGACAGACTTATTTATTAAAAATTACTTATTTAAAACGTCGATGGATGGTTCTAGTGTTTTCGATATGATTCCCACGTTTCTTGACAACAAGTCTTAGCCGGCGTTTCCAACTTTTGTACACCCGTGTGACCAGGTC
>WJFB01001254.1:0-34802 GCA_009870185.1 Pygmarrhopalites habei
CAATTACCATCAACGCATTCGGGAGAATGGCCAATCTTTTCGAAATCAGCGTAATTTATTGTAAATTTGGGTCCAAGTCCCGCTAGGATTGGAGTTACCTTGCTGGGGTACATGCATTGTAAGATAAATTTAAACAAGGTTTCACACGCATTGGATGGCTTTTTTCAGGCATACATACAAAGGGCCCCCCTTCCTTCATGCTAGTTTGAGCTTGCATCAACAGTACTACTGAAAATTGTTCTTATTCCAGATGTTCATGAACTTCATTTCATATACAAATAATTTCCCTTTACAATCTGCTTGTGGCATATCTCATAAAACTGAAAATTCCAAGGATGTCTAGGCTCACCTAGTTATTTGAGACACACGGAATATGCGGATTATGAATAGCTTACAACTTGAGAGCTCCTTACAAATTGAGACAAAAACAAATGACAAATGGTAATTATTAGATGTTAAATGATTTTCCATTTTCCATTTCCATTTTTTTTGAGTTTGTATTTATTTATTGAAATGAAAATTTGAAGCATATTCCGCTCAATCCATCTCTATTGTCTTTCCAGTGGACTATCTCACATTCCCCGCTGAACTGACACTCATTATGCATGAACGACAAAAACAAGAAATAATTAATGTGCATCATAATATAAAGTGTCTTCTTTAATAACTGATACTTTCATTTTGAAAATTATTTATTTTTTTACTGAAGAGTGAAATCCCTAGTTATTATTACACCAGCTTCACAGTAGTCGTATTAAATTCCGCTGTTTGTTTTTTCTCCATTGCACAGTGTAACTTTCACTAACTATCTAAACTATATTTTTAATAGTGAAAATTAAATACAGAAGATCAGCCATTTCCAATGTGATTCGATATAATAAATCAAGACATCGAAAATATACTACAAAATATAAGAAACAGAAGAGAAGACTGCATGAACCGAAATTGAGTAGACAATTTAGCAACATTTTAGCAAAGAAGGTGAATACGTTTTATTCCGTCCGATCGACAATTAAAATTTCAAAATTGTTGCATTGGTAATAAACATTATTTTCAAATTTTTAAAAATTCAATTTTTTATGAATCTCGAGAGAAAAAGATTGAACGATGACGCTTCGCTGTGGGTTCAAAAGAAAACAGTTTTAAAAATAGGTAGATATAAATTAAGTTATAATTAAAAAGTATCTTCCAATATGACAGAATGATTTTAAAATTAATATTATGGTCAGAATACTGTTATACACATCAAAAATAATTTGCAACATTAAATGTGATAGTATTTCTAATTGTACAATTTTAATAGTCCAATCAATTGCATCACAATTAAATATTATTTACTTGAAAAAAATTTTAAATACAAAATTATACGTCGCTCCTTGATTTACATAAATTAATTTATATTTATTGAAATGTCATTTTTTATTCCATGTAAATTGTGTGTGAGCAATGAAAATACTTTAATTTAAATAATAGAATAGAAACTATTTAGTGTTGTTTTGTAATCAATCTATCCGATTGACTGTAAAGCCAATTGTTTAAATATTGGTCTCATTTCCGCAACATCCCCATCATTTACAAAGCAACCTTTGACCACAGATCTAATTGTGGTCATATTCCCTTCAGTGTCAACCATCCTAGTTATAGCCGTTCCATTTTTCCCAGTCCCTGGTAAACATTGATGAGGACCTCATCATGAGGCCCATCAAATACCGTTCCTTCATAGAATGTCCAGGGTCCTGGTATAGTTTGGTAAATCCATAATCCTTATGGCTGGTTTTGTCACCAATTGATTATTGTCACCAAAAAGGATTCTGAATAGAGTGAGAGAGTCAATGGCTGTGTCGGATACACCATAGTGACGGAAACCCGCATGAGGGTAACCATCGTACCAGTATTCGGATACATTGTTACATTTCTTCTTATGATATTGTTCGTATATGGCTGTTCCTTCATAGTTGACATCCGTGTAAGCATACCAGCTAGGAAATAAATGGAATTTTTGTACAAAATATTCCATTTAAAATATCAATTAAAAATAGGCAACAAGAAAAATTAAAAAAAAGTTGAAGTTACCCGCCAACGTAGCAGAAACGTTGATAATATTTCAAACTGGGATAGAGGGTGAAATCCGGGACATTATTCCGAAATACCATGTAGTTCCCTGATTCATCCTCAATCTCGTAGAATGTCACAGTCTGGATATGGCCATACGTGTTGAAGGTGAAGCTAATTAAAAATAATGAAAGGACAAAGAACGTTGTGTGTGACATTTTAATTGTATATTCTGATTAAGGACACAAGTATTGTAGTTTGTTACATCAGCTTGCAAATACAATGAATGTGTGGGCATTCAAGTCAAAATCAACATTACATGGGAAACCCCAAAATAAATTTTACAAAAATTCAATAAATTTTAGTTTTGAAAAAAATGAAAATGTTAAATGTTATTTAATTAAACAAACACAAATACACAGACATAGAGGCAGCATAGGGAGATTAAACGGGAGGCAGCATGGGCTAATGGAATGGGAGGCAGCATGGGAAAATCAGCTTGTGGGTAACAATTTTCGAGCTGCACTGTATGGGCGAATGTGTGGAAGCTCCTATGGGAGGCAGCATAGGGAATTGCCATGAGAGGCAGCATTAGATTGCTCTGCCTTACCGCAACCCTTACATCCTATACAAGTATACAAACATATTCAAGGAAAGGGAAGACGACTCAGATTACTGCCAGTTCAAAGTACTACACAGAGGAGAGAACCAACGCACACTTTATTATTATTATTGAAACAGGGTTGTTGTTCTTCTACAAGACCAATAAACAAATGTTTTCTTTCCAACCTCCTCTCTCTCTCTGACTCGTCTTCCTCTGTTGCTGGTCTTTTTGCTCGAGGCCTAATTTCTTGGCAGAACAGGTGAGATACAAACTGTGAGTACGACGAAAATTTAAATCTTTTACCTGTTCAGCTGACTGTTAAAATGTGAGTTGTAATAATATAATTGTTCGTCAATTTGTAGAGTCAGAGTCTGTTTGTTGTGTCAAGTACCGATTGTCAATTTTATTATCAGCTGATATTATTAGCACACACTCAGCTTCCTTCTGTCTCTCCTCTTCCACCAGAGAGACGTGTGCAATTTCTGCCGGCTTCCACACAAGACATGCTGAAGGTTCGCAAACCATTCCAACTTTCATTCCGCAGCAAAAAGCTCATTTTAATTTAATCTATCAATTTGTGCAGTCAGCATTCTGCACAAATTGCACAGCTATGAAAATAATCATAAATAATAGAAACTGGTCGAGGAAATACATCATGTTTTTTTTCTATTTGTGAAGAAGAGAAGGAGAGAGATTTGCTATTTGTGCGAAAGTGTTAATAATAATAACTATTCCATGTCTTTGTACACAAACACAGGAGAAGGGGTCAATCCTGCAAATCTTCTCCAGTGCTCCACCTCATTGTATTTTATTCAGTAGCTGAGAGGAGTGACATGCACAACCCGACCGAGTGACTGTGATTTCAATCAAATTAGGAAAATTAGGAAAATGGCCAAGAGTGCAATAATAGCTTACATTTTGTGGATATTCGGTGGGTGGTTCGGCCTCCATCATTTCTACCTGGGAAGAGATCGACAAGCCTTCGTGTGGTGGTAAATAACTAAAATCTTCCTTGACTTGTCAATATTCATCATTGACCTCAACTTGTCATTTTCCAGGTGCTTAGTTCCTGGATATGGCGGTGTCGGTTGGTTTGCTGACATGTTTCGTATATCAAAGTGAGTTGTACAACATGTAATATTTATTGACAAAGACATGTCTACTAATTCAAAATGTAATCTTGATGGGTTTAGGTATGTCAGCGAAGCTAATTTCACTTCTGACTACATATCTCAACTTACTGAACAAATGAGGAAACGTCCAAAGGTGAGGACTGTTCAAAAGTCTGTATTTACTTACTACAAAATATAATATTTTGCAAATTTATTATCAGCCACCATTTTCCCTGTACCGATTCAGTGGACAACTCATGTTTGGTAACTTATTAGCATGGTAAGTCTTCGTTTACTATATTTGAGACTCTCAATTCGACTCAATGTACATGTAATATGTTGTAATTCATTTTTTATAATTTAGGATCACGTACAGGGCAGTCCCAGAAGAGCTCATCTTTGGATACTCCTTGTCCTGGTTACACATTCTAATACCCTTGGGCTCAGCCATAGGTCACTCAGTTGTTTAAGCAGGTTGACCCCAAATAAACCCCCATGAATAAGTCTTTTGACACAAATACTGTATTTAGGTGTTCATACTGTGGGGAATATTGGACGGGAGAAGGGCCCACTGATTCCTTGTCTCATAGGGGCCTACCTTCCCTACTTGTTTTACACGGCCGATGACCCACACTACTACATCAGCTCTGTCCTTGCTATCCTTTTCTTCCGTCGGAGACTCCAGTGGAACCGAGATCCCCCCAAGAGACCTCATCTCTGCAAGTAAGTCCTCCTCTCCTTTGTCAATTTACTCACTCACTGAGACAGGACGTTATAATATGACGATATTCTCTCCTCACAGACGTCTGTCCACTCTCGGTATGTGTGGAATCCTCTACTTGTCACTCTGGACCTCTTACCTCTACTTTAATATGGAAATGCAGAATGAGCACGGAGAACCCATCAAGTTTCGAGAGTCCCTTCACAACCTTCTCAAGTCCCCCATGTGGAAACAATTGTCAGACTCCTTGCAAGTAAGGAAAAGTCCCAATTTTGACAAACGTATTCAAAGACAGCTAATTAATAATTTTTCATAATAATAATTTGCAGCAATTGTGGAAGTATGCACGTGTTCACGGCTGGAGTTCTGTTTGGAATGAGGTAAATAAATCATTTCACTCCCACTTACACTATATGTACATTACTCTGTAAACATACTCACTTGAAATTATGTCCAGGTACTCGTACAACTGGATCCAATGGGTGAAAGGAACGCGTTGAGAGTGCTTGACCTGTCTTCGTCGGCCACTCAGGAAGAGATCACACATCGCTGGAGGTCACTCACCAGGAAGTATCATCCAGACAAGTTTCATGATCCCCAAGAAAAGGCTGCTGCTCATGAGAAATTCTTAGAGATTAAAGAGGCTTACGACAAACTGTCCGTGATAAATGCCAAGCGAAAGAGAAAGAGTTCCAGGCCTACTAATTAACTATTGGTGTCAATGTGATGTTGTTGAAATGTGTCATACGAAACACTGTGCCTCACTTTCTCCAGAGTCCAGAAGGGTCTTGTACCACTTTCATTCATTTTTGTGTTGTCTCAGAGTTTTTTAAAAATGTATTTAAATACATTACATTTTTCAGAGGGAACCTTTCTCTCAGACTGAACATTTCAAGTACATAAAGTACGTGTAGATGAGTAGCAAAGTAAATTGGTATTACCAAAGTACTCCAACAGTACGACAGACAGTATTGCATAGTTTTTTGCTGTTGATATTCTTTAGTTAAAAAAAGCTAAATTACACTGTATACTATTAAATACAACGCAATCACAATTGTCACAAATTTTATGATAAATAAATGAATTGGTAAATTGTACTTCATTTTTACATCCACTTTTGTGCTTTAGGCAGTATGCACTTGCAGGGTCCATACACAATCTGAGCCTATAATGTGCTTTCCATTTTCCCTCCAACGACACAAATTTTGAAAAATTTCACTCTTCTTTCAGAATTCAAGTTGAATTCTGGAGTTTCAAACTAAATGTCATCGACTTCAGACAAAGGTAAGTTTGTGGTCACTTTCTACTTCAAATTCTGAGTGGAAACAAAGTATGAACTAAGGTTGAACCACGTTTATTTTAATACAATTTCCTTCAGGCATTCATAGACTCGAGTTATCCATGGTTTTTGTTTTTACAGATTCATCATCCAGCTTCGGATGTGATTTTCCTGTCAGAATCAAACAAGAACCGACTGATGATTCTTACGGCTCCTACAGTGATGAACAGACACCAGGTTCATCCGGAAGACTTGGTATGTTGTGTAACAACAATAAAGTTTCTTTTTAATGAGTGTGATTTTAAATTAAATATTGTTTACAAATTGTAAATTACAATGTAAATTTTACATACAAAATAAATATTAAACGATGAACTAGGAAAACGGAAAAATCAACCTACTTGGAGCTTACGGGAATTGGAATTGTCAGATGATGAAGGGGATAGAAAAAGGTTTGTGTGAAAAAATAAACTAAAGATGCATATTTTCAGACCATTTCCATTTTGTCCTGGCATAATGTCATCAGTATTTACATAAAGTTGTTTGAGTAGTGTAGTAGTATACACATAATAAGTATGTAAGAGGTTATAGAATTTTACATTCTTCAACAAGTGTTGATTTTGTCTAATTGTCAGCTGCTCGAGTGAGTATGAACCAAGCGAGTCTAGTGAAGGTGAAGCATCCGAATCGGAAAGTGATCATGGAATCAATTCAAATCAAGTCTCATCCGGAAATAAGAAAAGAAGACTTTCTCACACACGGAGGAAGGACAGGAATCGAGAAGAAAGCTGTAAGCCATCATCATCATCATCATTCACAAACAACTTTATTTCACGTGTGGTCTCATCCGACTTGAATAATCCTGTCACATCATCAGCACCAACAACCAGTAATAAATATTTTATTATATAAACATTCTTTCTTCATATTCCATATTTGTGTACATTAAGATTTGCTTGTACTACAATTTCTTTTACTTTTACTAAAATAGGTAAGATTCACGACGGACAGCAGACACTAAATTTTTAATTTTATTGTGTGTTTTAAAGGTCCAAACTATGTTCATTTCAACTTTATCAATGCGAATACTGCGAGACAAATTCAGCCAGCATTGTTGCCAAACCATTCATCAATTCAGTCAATTGCTCAGGCCGTAACAGCAAGTAACAAGTCGAAAAAGCCAGCTCCCGGCTTGTCACCTCTTCAATTTGCCAGAAAATCCAACCCAGAAATATTTCTCATGGAAAAAGTTGACGAGATAAAAATTTTAAATGACCACATTGTAGACGACATTGAATATTACACAAAGTGTTTGGTAGTATTTGATAAAATATTTACACGTTTACGAAGTCACCCAACCTCTGAGACGAAAAGACTTGTCACCGTCGAGTTAAGTTCACTACTAGAAATTATCAAGACTAGGAAGAAATACGGGAATACTCGGTTTCATCGAGAAAGACTGGCAAAAGTTACAAGCAAAATTCATTCATACCTCCGTGATTGGCCATCACAAATACAAAGTCCAGCTCATCCTCCTTCCCTTAACAATAACCCTACGAACCCAGGGCAAATTACAACTACTACAACTCAATTAAACCGTGTGGGTACTCAAATTAGAAAAGTTCCTCCACTCACCCCAGTTACTCCAGGACGAGGAGGAGGATCCTTACATCCAAAAGGTTCATCATTAACAACTCCAGTCGCCATACTACCTAAAGGTCATGTCCCAAAATCACAAGTACATCAAATCGCCTCCGGGGGGGCCCAAGTACAAACTCCATTTATTTGTATTGATGATGAGGATGACAATGTTTCTTCTCTCAAGATTAAGAGTGTCAAGACTTTGGCGACCAAAGCATCAAATTCGTCTAATTTCAATCAAAATGCCGGGAAACAAGGTAGCCTAATAATTCCAAACCATACAGTGAACAAAATAACAACAACTAATGGCATCAATCGAGTCAACCCCATTACAGGAGAGAATATAGATGTAATTCCATGGATGGGACTGTATGATGCTGACTTGCTCGAAGAGCAGATTGAGGTTGTTGAAGTGTTGGATAGTGTGTCAGTTGTTGCAGCGGAACCCATTTTCTCACGCGGTAAATATCCACCAAATGTTCCAATATTTTTGGATAATCAAATCTCAACGTCAGAGCAGTCTCAAGTTCCTAGTGATAAGTTTGTCAAGGCCGTTCAATCAGTTGTTCAAGATACTAATCAGCCCCTCCAGTTTAGTAGTAGGTTAAAAGCGTTTGCTGCCAATCAGAGTCATCATCATCCTAATAGTATTCCTACCATGAAAACATTGTGGGAAGGACATAATCCAACAGTCAAAACATTATGGGAAGGACACTCTCCAACCATGAATACATTGTGGCAAGGACACACGCTTACTCCTACTACTTCTAGTTCTCATGTTGACGAAATCATTACACTCTCGGATGATTCAGACGATGGGATTGAAAAGAATTTACAGAATGGTACAACAACAAACTTACACAATATGATACAGGAAGAAGATGATTATCAATTTGGTTCCAGCGTTCTAGCAACTAATGAAAGTGAACAGTTGGATGATGAGTGTGTTTTGGGAATTTAGTTATTTACAACCACATTATTAAATAATTAAATTCTGTACAGAGATTTTCCTATTTTGTAAATGTAGGAACAGTAATCTTTCTTTTCTACTACAAGTTGTTGTTGTTGTTTGTACTCTTGTTTTGTAACATAATATGTAGTGTGCAATGAGTCTACAGAAATCTGTTTTTTCCTCAAGAAAACAACAAATTTTTCCAACTTGATACATGAAGACTAAACAAAGAAATGTTTCCTTCAAAACTGTCGAAAATATATCGATGAAATAAATTATTTCATTATTACCTACCCTGTTTCGTACGTTATTAAGTTATTAGTACTGTACTTTTTGTCATATTTGAGTTTCTTCTTTCATGCCATCAGTTTGAAGCCATGCAGGAGGAGGTCATTCCAAACCTGTGATCATGTGAATACTAAGTAACTAAGGTCATGGGTAAAGAAAGGTGTAGGAGGATAGCGACACATGTTCATCATTATTGTATAAAGACGCATAAAGGCTTTATTTTGTAGTATAAAGAATCGTCCATACATATGAATAGACATTGAATGTAACATTTGGTAAGATAGGATTACTCCAAGTATCAAACTCTAAATACTAGTAATACTTATAAAATAAAGTTGACAATATCAGTGGTGCTGCATTGAATTGAGTCGTTTACACGCTGAAATAAGTTAATTAAACTGACTAAGGTACAAACGAAGCAATAATAATAATAATATTCAACATTTATGCTACTAATACCGTTCGCTCATAGCTGCCATACTGCGTTGAATGCAAGAAGGTAAACTTAAATTACTCGTCACACAAAATCCTTAGACTCCGTGCATTTCATGAAATACAAAAGTGAAAAAATGACTTTTATAGGTATAAAATATTTCATCTTAACATTACTGACGTAGTAAATCGATCGTAATTTCCCTATCATTATTATTACATATATTATAATACCGAGACGTCATAAAAAGTTCGATACTTACAAACTTGAGGAAATTAAGTACCGTTACACTTTTGTATATTTTCTTGTAAATATTACTTGACACTTCATAAAAAAAGTATAAAAAGGCCCTCGTCAGCACATGAAACGACGACGTGTGACAGTGACTTGGAAGTCCAAATATATAATTTGTGACCTAAAAATAATATTAGTAGTAATATAATAATAACAATAGTATTATTACAATACTATCCTAGTCGTCGACTTGTAAAAAATAGCTAGGCTAGTTTAATTTGGGCTTAATATCGTATATAATATAAATGTACAACAACAACATTACATTAGGACAATAAATATATGTACTATATTTATGAGGACGGTACAGTCAATACATATTTTGTAGCTGTATACTATTTATACAAGTTAACAGTTGCAATCAGTTCTTCCACTAAACCTATGAGATGTACACGAAGTACTAAATTAATATTCATACGTCATTGTTGGAGGATGTTGAGGATGATGCCGACGATGACGTAAAGCTACTCGTTGAAGAAGATGTGCCTGAATTTTCACTCCTACCAAAGACAAAAAAGTAAAATATTCATACATTAGTACATTTAGATAACTTCACAAGGTACCCTTGTATTTAACATAGTAAATTTACAGTATTAACTTACATATTACTCGATGCATTAATACTAGTTGACTGGGGCACAACACTGTGCGTGGAGGACGAGTGGACTTCGACCTTTAGTTTTGCAGAAACTTTGGTTTTTGATGCATTTTCACCATCAAAAGTTTCCACTACCACTTGAGGCTGAACAACAATTTCAGCACTCCTAAAAACAAACAAACAAAGCAGAAAAAGAAATTAGTTCCACAAGTTAAATGATAATGGCAGATAACTATTATGTATATACTATGTAGGTTTTACTATATAGTTTTCAAATAAATAAATACATAATAATTGAACTTTTTAAATACCTCCTAGTGGCACAAGAGCTTGGCTCTTCAGTAATTGTTGATAGACTATTTTCACTCGGTGCGCGACTTCCAGCTCCATAATTATAATTACGAGAACTTGAATTTCTTCCTCCATTGTAAGAAGGCTGACAGCCTCTAGAGGATTTCCCACTACCATTTCGACTGCTACTATTTCGTTGATTCTTACTATTGTTGCTGCTGCAATGGCGTTTGAGAACTGGGGAAGGTGTCAAGGGATTGAGGAGGCATGGATCGTCAGAGTGAGTTCCAATCAGCCAACAGCGAGGATTGAACAAGGACACAATGACAGGGACAAGGAAAGTCAAATTAACAAGGGCTATCAAGGCAGAGATTGAGATGAGTAGTGTGAAATGGGTGAATATAAAAGTAAATTCTGGAGAATAGAGAATTAAAGCTGCCAGGGATATTAACACTAGCGATTGAACACATGGTGGTCCCACCAGAGTAAATGCAATCGAACGTCTCATCTTTGTTGGTCCCGGAATGCAGCAGTATGCCTATTTAGAGACAATAACAAATGGAATTTACATTTAAACCTAGTGTTTATTTTTCAATGTTAAAAATCATGTGTAGTATTCTCCTTTTTATAAAAAAAAACTCACCACAACATATTGTACAGTTGAGAAAATGACAAGACTAACGCCGAGAAGAGCAATTTCCACCGGGAGAGCATTGAGTCCCACATCGAGCCATCCTATGGCACCAACAATTTGTGCCAGCGTAATGGCAGTTACTATAAAAACAACACTCACAGGACGGATAGACATTCCCAAAGAAAAGAAGAGAATCACGGTTGTCATTCCGATGGCAGAACCGACCACAATTGCAGAGTTGATTCGCAAGTCCAAATACTGTTCGTAGAATTTGAATGGTATGCCATAAGGAAATACCGGTAACCCTCTTGCTTCAAAGTTACTAGTGATTTGACGTACTTCTTGGACAAAAGCCAAAATTTGAGACTCTAAAAAAGACAATAATTAAAAAATTAAAAACTTGTCCATCTTAAAGATCATCAATCATTTACCCTCCATACTTCTAATACGTAATTTTTTTCAATATATTACCTACCTTTATCTTTCTCTTCATTATCATCTCGAGTTGTTCTCAGAAGATATGATATCTCAGCATATTTAATTGGTGGTGATTTTGGAATCTTAAGTTCCTTGTCGTCCGGATTGTGAATCCAATGACGAGGCTCGGGTTTCAAATTGGCAGCGGTCGCACCGTAAGCTACGCAACCAACACAAAAATTTAAAGTCATTTTCTGGATAAACACATTACATACCAAAATCATACTACACATAGCAAATCGAAACAGGAAATATAGGCATAATACATTCAAAATCAAATGACTCGATTTTAATTACAAGTACTCACCCAGTGGATCGTTCCAGGCCCATGCTGTAAGATACACGTAGAAGGCCCGTGGATTGATGGATCCTTCTACATCAATGAGTCGATTTCCTGGCAGCTACATTGACATAATAAATGAGAGTGAAACCTTTAGTTTTTGTTATCTTGTAGTGTCAAAGTTGTGTTACTTATTATTGTCTAACACTCACGGACATACATTTCAAAATCTCGCCGTACATAATTTACAAATAAACATGATTCGTAATATTTACCTGTGTCATGTCGACAGGGTGGTCAGCATGACCAGTTTGACATGCCAACTTGAAGGCAAGAATTCCATCAGCACTAGCTTTATCTGACCATCCTTCTTTGAACAAGTAGCCCAATTTCCATTCCTTGTCAAAAACTTCCTGTAACCTTTCCAACCATTCTTTGAAGACAGAGAGCCACATTAGAGGGACAGCTCCATTATCATCCCTAATGACCCATGGAAGACTGCTCATTGTTTCATGAAACTTTAACAATAACCTACAAAAACAAAAATTGAACAAATAATAATTAGTCATTTATAAGTACACATTTGCCTTTAATAATAACACTAAAGCTAATTTCCAAAGATTAAAATTTCATCAATAACGTACTTTTGATTATTAGGATAATCAAAGTTTGCTTTCGTCACGGCTTTCATATGATAGACGGGGAAAAGTTTTCCTTGAGCCTAAAAATAAAAAGAAGAACATATTACTCTAGAAGTACGCTTTCAATGAACAGATAAAACATATTGCCGTTTTGATATCATTATGTATACAAAAATAAATCACACACATTTCATGCTAGTCTACACTCTACAGTAATATAAAAATATGTTTTGCATTTGATGTATCAAAAAATACACAAAAGCTTACAGTCAAAAATTCCCATTCTGAAGAATGTGATGGAACAACATCAGTTATTGGTAATCCTAGTCGCAGTCGTAACATTCCCAAAACAGACACTATGATCCAGGCAAGGTACAGAGCCACAACGATTCCCTGTCAATGTAATATGTAATTATTGTTTTTATATTATATATTTTAATCTTTCTTCGGGATAACTAAACAAGTAAATAGAAATACAAAACATTTATTTTACCGTAAACCATCTCCAATTTAAGATATCCAAGTAGGTGTCAATCCAATTTAATTGTCTCATTGAACATTTGTTTTCTGTTTTTCCCCCAGATTCTCCACCATCATGGTTAGCTTTTACATCTTTCTCACCACTAATTACACTACCACCGGCACAAAAGTTTACATCAGACTTGACTTTGTCTCCTTTAGAGTCGCATGTTATCACCACATTTTTATTAAAACTACTGGTAGTAGTATTACTATTGTTGCAGTTCACATTATTGTTTTTCACATTGGGGTATTGGGATTTGTGGAGAAAAGGCACTTTTTGAGCACTGTTAATATTTACACCATTTTGTCCAGTGTATTTTGATGCAAAACTTTGTACATTTCGTCCTGTAGCACTATTTTCATGACAGTTATTAATTACTTTCCGTCTTTTTAATACCAACTGACACACTGCAGGATAGATGATAAGGACGGCTAGTGAACTCATTCCAACAAAGATTGAACCCTAAAAATGGCACACACGAGATGTAAGTATTAGTCAAATATTAATAATAATTTATATATTTTGATCTTAATAATAATTGTCTAGTTGTATTATTGTACGATATATTTGGTAAAAGAGTACTTACTTGAAGAGCAATGGACCGAACAGCTGGAATTGGAAAGTATGCTCCAGACCCAGTAAAAACAGCAACGGAAATGACACCAAGAATAAGAGAAAATCCATGCCGTTTCAAAGTTGATTTGGCATCACACCCAGCTTTCAACTGACAATGTAAGAGGATGTAGAAAACTTGAGAGACGAGTGACAGGGTAAGGTACGGCATTACTTGAACTGAAGCCACATTGAAAGGTATTTTCAAAAATCCGGCAATTCCACAACCAGCCGTTGCTCCCAACAAAGCAATAAAACTAGCCCCAAGAAGGAGTCCAAGAAGAACTTTCCAGTCTCGAATGTCACCACTCAAAAGAATGCCTACCAAGGCCACCAGGATAATAATTCCAAAGGCCCTCATTCCACCCCAAGCCCATGAAAATTGCGAGGCACTCTCAACAACACTGTCCAAACCAGCTGCGGTAAAGGTATAAAAATTAAACTGTGGATTTCGATCTTCATCCATGGATAGATGGGAAACTTCATTCGCAAATCTTGTTTGCCAAGATGTAATGACCTCTTGAGCTTTAGACTCGGACCATTCGATATGATGTAGACGCCAAGTATCCCGGCCAAAATCATACAACTCCGATGAAGACATTAACTGGATCCTAGCATATTCCATTGCAAAAAAACAAAAATATATTAACATGTTGCAAAAATGCATTTCTTCAAAGATAAACTCCAATTTTATACAATTAACTCACGTTGACATGAGACCTCCAGCTCTGTAATTAATATATAAAAATATTTATTTAATTTTTTTGTAAAAAAATGATTCTCTCAATTTCTCAGCCAATTTAATATTAATGTATTTTTATACATTTGGTACTAACCTGATAACATGGCCAGACTTGTTGTGTACGGGTCCACCAATAATTAAATCTGGGGCCCAATGCATGAATCTAGAAGCGAAGCCATAACATCCAGATGCCAAGATTGCGGGTACATCGGGTGGAGTTGTACTTCCTTTATTTGGTGCTGTCGCTGGACATTCAGGATCCAATGGATTCAAACAAGGCTTCTCTTGATATCCTGTTCCAATCCCAGCTCTCTTCATGAATCCTTAGATAATAATAATTAATAATTATAAATTGATGATTTGAAAGAGAATACAAAAAATATATAATCATCATCATTCAAATTGTCTAGTCAAATAAAATAATTTGACTCACCTTCAAGAATTTCGAATGGGAAACTCTGAATGTTGGCTTCTGGAACGAGTCGTGCTCTTCTTAGTAATTCTTGAGGATTCAAATTTGTCCATTTCATTGGGCCAGGGAAACCAGGTATTGTAATTGGAAAACTTGGTCCAAGTAACTTGGATCCTTCCCAGAAACAATCTAATGGAGTTATGATGATACATGGGAAGACTTTTTCAAATATTTGGTCAATGTACTGCACATCCAGTTGTTGTATATTTGCAGAGTAACACAAATCTTTTAAGCTCCAATTCCTGTAATTGAAAGTAATTCTCATTGACTCTCCTTCTACTATTAATGCTCCGGGGAAAATGCCTCCCCAACTATTGAAATTCAAAATATAATCTGATAATAATTATCATAAATAATTATTTTGTATTAGAATGTACAAACTGAAATAACTGACACACACGCGTCTATATTTTATAGTACCCATTAAACTTACACCTGTTTGTAAATTAGAGTAAAGGATTAAAATGTAGCATGTCAGTTATATGTATAAATGGAGGATAGAAAAAGATGAAAATGTGTTCAGAAAGCATTTAAAGTATTTTTTCAAATCAACAAAATACTTACACATCAAAAAGGTCAACTGTGACTCCTAAGGCCCTTTGTAACACATCTTGATGTTCCAGTAATGCTTTTGGATGAAGCATTGAATGATGGGAATTGGCCTTTGGTGTCTGAATGAACATTTCATTTGTGTCGGTTGACAAGCCTGAAACTCTTTTGACGTACGTAAGTTCTTGTAAAAGTCGACCAGAATCTAAATAATTGCAAGAGTAACAGACGGACACATGTACGTAATTGACAAGTAAGAAATGACATGGTCAATAATTTGATGGAAAAATAAACTCAATAGTGTTTACCTGGTGTCCATAGAGAATCTAATGTGGTGTCCAGTTGGATATTTTGAATACCAAAACAAAGGCAAATCAAAGTGGCGATACCGGCAAACATGACCAATCCACCTCTTCTTCCTGCACATTTTCCAATGTGTCCCAATCGTCGTTGAGACTCGCCCCGGATCCATAGTGTTGGTCTGTGACCCCGAGCTTTTCCCTACAGAAAAATGAAAACAAACAAAATAGGATATTTAGACTAAATGTTTGGTCGTCGGGGGGTTGGACAAGAGTAATTTGACACGGAAATGGCACACAAGGAAGGGTCAAAGATAGATAGATAAGCACCTTGGTGATGTACTTGATGGCAAGACGGGCGTCAGCCCATGCAGGGTATGGTTCTATGACCATAATATTTCCGAAAATCCGAAAATTTTGTCAGAGAAGTTGAAGTTTGTGGCTTCCCTCACGCTGTATTTAGACTCAGTCTAGCCAACTTTCATAAGTGAATAAATTACAGACTTGAAAAAAAACTTTTTGATTCGAATAATGTGTGATGTATGTACAAAATTTCCTTGCTCATGTTGAAAATTCGGAGGAGGAGGAGATGGTGACGAAACTGAGGATTATGTAGTTTGGAGGAGGGGTGGTGGAAATTGACAATTTACAAATGTGTGTGCGTGTGTGTGTATGCCTAGCTTTTTGTGACCGTGCATTGAAGCAGTCGAGTGAGTATCCCTCCCTGTACACTACTGTTACATTCATACATCTGAGAGAGAGAGAGAATGTTTTCATCATGAAAGGTACATGTTTATAGTTTAGCCCAGCCCGTAGATAATATAGTTGTTCAAAGTTGAGAGAGAGAGAGAGGAGTTTGGGGGACTCTTTTTGGCCAGCGGCGGGTTGGACGAAGAAGAAGAATCTAGGGTGGTGGTATGGAAGGAATGAAGATGTTGAAGAGAAGAAGAAGAAAAAGAACTTGGCAGGAGGTCTCTCCATTGGACCACCCAAGAAGATGAAAAGACCCAAGATTACTTTTGTTATGTCTTAACCATTTTACCTTACTTTGGAACCCAGGCAAATCTTGCACAGAGAGAGAACCAAATAACCAACGAAAAGGAGGTGGTGCAGTAAGAAAGAAGGAGAGCCTCCACTTCCAAAAACCTCTCTCTTTCTGGACAAGACCCTTCCTCCCTACATCCATGTGCATTGTACATTATACTTATGTACAATGTACAACAACCTCCGTCTTTGGCTATACCACTATAAGACAAACAAAACAACAACAACAACTCAACTTGGTCCTTGTATCCCCCCACACACACTCTCTCTCACTCTCTCCACTCTTCTGCGTTCTGTGTAAGGAGAGTCGGGGAAGGTGATAAAGATGTGAAGGGAAATATGAAGGGATCACCACAGAGAGAGTCAACCTTTCTATGATGAAGATGTACGAGTAAAATGTTGAAAAGCTTTCCGGCTCCATGGTCCCTCTCCCTCCCTCCCCCTTATCCTTTTTTTTCCACTCCCGGACCCTCACAGATGAGATTATAAAGCTAATGTGGCCAACTTATATCCAACTTATCGCACCTGGACGACAGTCATTGATGGACTCATTTGCATAGCTTTACCATCAGAATGACTTCATCAAGGCGGGGAAGGGAGCCCTTACACCAGACAACCTTAATCTGTGGGGAAATAATACGTGTTGCCATTAAAAAGACATGTCTTTACACACACACAATAATGTCATTTCCCCTTCACCTAAAAGTCACAGATGGAAATTCTTGACGGCTCCTAATCTAATCTTTAAGTGTGAAGTATTTAATAGATTTAAATCTTTAAATGGAAAGTGTCGCGTCAGGAAGGGATGTCTCACGTGACTCGGAGGAGGAAGAGGAGCCTGGAGCAACCCCATTTCCTATATCATGTAAATTGATACAATCTGTGGATTAATCTGGGAGGGAAATGGAACACACAGCAACAACTACACGGACCAAAAGTTGGTCATCCTTCCATTCAAATCCACCACACAAAACAAAACATGGAAAGGAGAAATATAAACACAGGCAAGACAAATCTGTGTCACACTCTGTGGCCACTTATGAAGGGCTCCAAGTACATACATACCTGACTTTTTTCAATTTCAAACGAATTTTTAAATATGTAGTGGGGGGAATTATTTCTCTCTTCTCTGCTCTGACTATTCCTCATCCTATGACAGTCTCTTTCTCTACTCTTCGTCCGACCCTCCCCATTTGTCTACAAGGCGCAGAGATTCCCTGCCATCAACATTCCAAAAGTCACCCCTGCCTCACGAATTCCTCACTCTCATCATCCCGAATTAAGACATTTCGTCCAATCATTTTCCCATTGTACACACCCATTCCTTCATCACTGCAGAAATGTCCGAGATGAATTCAATCAAGTTCACTTTCTGATAACAGAGTCAGTCAGCCTGACACAGAATAAGTGTTGAATTGTGTCTTCGGGACAAATAAGCAAATAATTCCCGTTGAGAGTGAGAGTGTGGGTAAATGTTGGGATATCTCAGAGTGGTGAGACGGGAAGTGCCCAGTTAAATGTTTTTTCATCCACAACTTTATTTCGTTCAGTCCAAGTACAAGACTTGTACAAGACTTAACGACATGACGAGGACGTAGGAATTTTCTTCCACTCTCTCGTATTTACGATTTCCCTCCATCGGTCTGAGCCAACATCTTTGGAGCTGGTCAGAGGGGAGGGAGTGTGTGTGGATCAAGTGAATAGGATGCAGAGACGTGTTTCTGTACTGCAGAGACTCCTATTATGATGATGTGATGATGCGAGTTGATGTTCTCATCTTGTCTTCCATTTTTTGTCGGCAGCCAACAAAGCTGATAATCTTCTTCTGAGCATGATGTGGTGGTGGGGATGATACACACACACACAACTGCACCTTGTAGTACATATGTGAAAGAAGAAGAATATTCTACTAGAAAATTTCCAACTGAATTGTTTCCAAGAGGAAGGATGTGTACTTCATCATAATTATCCACGCGGTTTTTACTTCTTTACTCTCTTCTTACTCTCCTCTCCTCCTCCTCCGAGTTCTTCGTGCATTACCTTCTTTGTTGATGAATGATAATAAAATTAGTCCAGGGATGTTTCTCACCGTACAATACTAGGAGAAGAATGAAATTGAAAAAATTTCATTGTGTCTCATTCTGAGAGACAGAGAATTTTTTGGATAATGTAGAAAATTGAGAGAGCAAATATGGCAAAAGAAGTTTTGAGGAGCTATGCAGCATTAGAGACATTAATATGGTGTTGACCCAAGTGGAGTCCCTTCTCCAAGTCCAAGTGAGTGGAGAGAGTGTGTGGCATTGACACAAACATGGATGGACAGAGAAGGGATAGTTGAGAAATGGTGGATATCCAGCTCCTGACTTTTTATTGTATTGTTATGTCTCATTTGAGCCCCTGCCTGACTTGGCTTGCATAATGTTCCTCTGACTTGTCTTTCCTTGAGAGAGTGTGTGTGTCTTTGACTCTGACTGGATGAGATTGGGAGGCTCGGACGGTCCATGTATCCAGCTGTGGTACATAAAAGACTCAGTCAAGGACAAGTTTTCTTCTGTGTTACTCTCGTTCCTCCTCTCCTCCGTGCCTCAAATTCAAGTAAATTGTATGAGAGAGGGACTCCTCAGGTCTCCTTTAAGGTCTACTTTAAGACCTCAAAGGGAGGGAGGGAACGTGTTGTGCATAATCAAGGTAGGAGCTGTGGAGTCAGTCAGCCAAGGCAATTCGCGGTCATCCCTTGGACTGAGAGCGAAGGAAGGGCTGGGAAGGTTGCCACTCCATCCTGTGGTTCCATCCCTTCACTTCATTTATGTGGGACCATAAATGTCCCGAGTTGGGTGCGGCAGGGATGACCCCGTCCACACCACACACACGTACGTACATCTCAGTGACAGTGAGGGTCGGATGGATGTGTGTGTCCGTCCGGGGTGAGTGAGGGAAAACAAAGTGGCGGCTGTGCCAGAGTGGCAAGTGGGAGTGGGAAGGAAAAGCCGAAAACATCTTCATGATGGACTCCTTTCATGAATCCATTATCCTCCCCTGACTCCCACGACGACCACCCGACCAACGGAGCATCAGTCTTCGGGGACAAAAATAACTGCACGGCACACACACTCCAAAATGACTTTTCAATCCTGTCCCTTCTTCCCCATCACACACACACACACACACACACAATTGATGGAGACGTCAAATCCAAAATCCAAGGGACCTTCCACTCCCAGTGAGACTTTTGACAGGAGCCGAGCCCTTTGACCATGTGCCAAAACGGTAGGAATCAATCAATTACTCTGTCTTGAAGCTCCCTGCTGAGAAAGAGCCCTTCTCCTACCTACCCACCCTCAAGTCTCAGGGATGTACATACACAGTCGCCTCACCCTCATCGCATGGATGAGGGGACCACGGGAATAGTATGAACATATTTAGCCACAAATGTAGACATTTTACTTTGTACTTCTTTACGACCCTTTTCTCTCCCATCTCGGAATTATATTATCATGTTGGAAGCGTGCCGAATCGGAAAAAAATTATTCACTCGGTGTCGGTGTCGGTGGGTGAGGGTAGGGAGGATCCCTCCGAACATTTCTCTCCCTCTCCCTTGACACTTTAATGCTTGACTAAATAATAGTTGTACAACAGGTGACGGCGGACTTGGAAGGGAGAGTGCAGCCAAGGGCCACATCCTACAACTGAGAATGTGGAAGGGACAGGGAAGTCATAAATTGAATCGTTGAGAGAATTGAATTGACTCTATTGTTAATCGATAGAATGAGATTGACCATGACGCAATAGTTTGTGTAGGCCACAAGTCCACTGAGGCTCAGGTGGACAGGGGACTTGTATCCGAATTCTCCATGGATTGGTGGACGGGTGGAGGGTCCCACCAAGGACTTCCACAGCCCACCTTTCCCAGTTGTAAATCAAAAGTGTTGAATTTTGGAATGCAACATTTCCATGCCCCATCCTGTCCCTTCTGACCTCTCTACACTTTGAATGTCTACAACATTTATTTCAAGTCAAATCAAAGAAGACGGACTCAGAGGTACATTTAGATTGTATCTGAGAGGACAATTATTCTGACCCCACCGCCATCATTTTACCTACCTTCATAACGGTCGTCTCCATTTGAATTTCTCTTTCACTCGTTCTTTCCCACATAATTTCCCAATCCTATCTCCACCACTATTTACAGAGACACAGAGAGAGAGAGTGGAAATTTGTTTGCCAAGAAAATGACCCTCATAAAAATAATAATTTTCCCAGCGGAGACTCACTATTTTTATAGGACGACATCCCGACTCCATGAGATGATGCATTTCATGCAAGGAGAGCAGAAGAGAGATAGAGAGGGGGAGGGAGACAACTACCATAAAATTGTGCCGAAGTAAAAAAGCTGAGAGAGATAGGGACATGCCGTAAACAGAGTTTAAATTCTAAATGTCAGCGTACATTATAAACACTCGGAAATAAATTTGTCCGGCTGGAATAAGAGGGTTCACGGTATGCACAAGTCCTGCTTGGACCTCCATAAATCCAAAAGAAGGGAATGTGAGTCTCGAAACCTTTGGACTAATTAACAAAGCCCTCTAATGGAACTGACCTTTGGCCCTTCCTCGGTCCACTCCATGACATGGATCATTGCTATTGACTCATCCATGAAATCAATATCAAAATTATTATTAGTCAGCAAATTCCAGGCCGTCATTCCTTCATGGTTCCACCAACCATCATTCACTCAGACTGCACACATTTTAATTGGTTTGGAATGACTAGAGAGCTCTATCATGGATTTGTTCGTTAGAATATACATTAACATTTTTTCGGAAATGTTTTAAATTGACTCATTACGATTGTGACACACAGTCTTGGTTAGTTAGTTGGACGGATGAAAAATGTTGCTCATCGTCTGGGTGGAATGATTTTGTGAGGATATGAGAGACTATGTACATACAAGAAAGGGGTAGGGACTTGGGATTGAATGGACTCCCTGTTCGCGGCGACTGTGTGAGAGTGAATAAAAAGTGGAGAGTAAATATTGACGGTCGGGAGAGAGAATGTTTGCGTAGGAGTAATGGAGACAGACACTCGTAGTAGTAGACATTGTTACAATCCGTTGTTGAGACGGGAACACTCGAGGAGGGTAAACAGAGTTAACATGATGATGATGAGGGTAAATTGAAGAGTTTACAGGAGAACAACAACAACACGTTCAAGTGGACCCACACACACTCTGCACTCTTCAAATAAATAAAATGTTGACTCCACACCCGCCCACACTCCACAGACACACACACACAACATCTCCTTGACTGTCCACCATGAGACACAATTCCATCTAAGTACATTAAGTACATGGAAGATTGCGTGTTGATGCCCATTCCTCCTCCCTCAAAATATTACTCATCTCCTCCTTTCATTCTCCAGCTACTTGCTTCCACCACAACAGAATAGGAGACTCTCAATCAAAATCATGTTCTCATGAGGATCAACTCATCCAGTCATTTCCACATTCCCAAAGTCTCAAAGAGGACGAGAAAGAAGTTTCTGATCTGTACTTTCATGGACTCGAGGTTGACCGACCATCCCTTGTTCCTCACCATGTGAACACTGACGATGATCATCATCATTTTCCACTTACTCATGTCTCCTACTTTGGTAATGATCAGGAAAAGAGCATGTGTAAAAAATTCCCAGGTTAATTTGTCGTGGACAGGAAATTAATTTTAATTGTGTGCAGGTTGTGTGCAGAGAGAACTGGAGCCTTGAAGCAGGTAATTGAGGAGGGAAATTAGGACTGAGAGTGTGCACGAAAGACAAAAGTGGTCACATTATGTAAGTGGGATTGACAGAGGAATTTGTTCAAATGAAGAGATAAAGGGAGGAGGAGGAGGGGACGGGTGAGTGCCCCCGATTCCCCGTGTCCCATCCCTGACGTCATCATCATATAGTAATAATGATGACATGGAAGGGATTGTCACTCAATTAGCCTAAAAGCATTCCTGCACCTTGTCTGTGAGGGACGGCTGGACGGAATGCTATCTTCCCCTCTCATCTTCCTACTTAATTAACATGCAGTCTCCCGTGTGCCGTGACGACATGCCATACAATTAGACATGGTACTTGAGTGGAGGAGCGGGAGGGGATATTGACATGAGGATTGTCGAGAGGGGAACAATGATTGTGCAGACGGTCAATTGTGCCCACAGAAAATGACTCAATTCACCCGACAGAGGAGGAGGAGGAGGAGAAACAGGAAAGACAAGTTGCCACTTGGACTGGCTTAGTCCTACAAAGTGTGGACGTGTGTGTGGTGGAAAAGGAGAAAATAATCAAGTCGTAAAATTCACTTACCAATGCTTTCTTAATTAAATGATTAACTCCTTCCGACAAGCACACCATTTTTTCTTTGATGTCCCGGCGACAGTCACTTTTTCTTCAACAGCTGCAAACTAGAGATCCGAGAGAGAACTTTCCCCTCTCAGTCTCCTCTGTCCACACTTGAGTGTCTTGATTGATTTTTGTAGAGAGTTACACTACTTTTCCTTCCACACTTTCCACAGTCCACAGTCAAAATGAAAAGATGACTGATGGTCGCACTCGTGAAGGAAGATCACTTGGGATGGGACTCGTTCAGCACAAGAAATTGAATGATTGAATGGAGAGGGGATCAAGGGAAAGAGTGGCCAGTGCGGAAACCGGAATGAGACTGCTCTTCCATAAATTGTGCTGCTTAACAGAGAGGGATACAGGACCATTGACCATTATGACTGTGTCTAGCACAGGGTTAATAGAGATGTGAGCTGTGGGAGTAGGACACTTAAGCCTCAGTCCCCCCATTATACATTGTAATTGTGTCCATGTTGTAAGACTCTTCTCTCCCTCCCCCTCAATTGTGGAGAGTCAAACCCGGTAAGGTAGATAGATGCTCGTCAAGTGGTTTTGTTTCGTACGTTACTCTATTAGTCTCCCTCCTCCCTCCTTCCATGTAGCTTGGACACAGAGCAGTGCCAGTGGACCACACGTGAGACTTCTTCTTGGGTGATCCCCCGTGGGTGGTCCTCTTCCTCTGCCTTCCATCCTCCTCACTTACTTTGTCTACACAGCATCTCCTCGCGCGTCCATCAACAGGTGGCCCCCTCATCCACTCCCAGAAATCTCATCCACCACAACTCTCCCAGTCACAATCACATAATCATTAAAATTGACACCCACCAGACCAACAACCTCCTGCCCATCTCAACTCCAGAGACTGCAGAGAACGGGGACTCTAATCCAATCAGCTCAAATAGCGGCTTAATTGAGACAACCCGAGATGCAGAATCTGCCAAGGAACCAACTCTGGTTTCTGTCCCAACTGAGGATACTTGCTCTGGGATCCTCCATGTGGCCCCCATCACCCCAGCCATTCCTTTCAAACAACGTCCACATCACTCTCCTTCCACCATGCACAACTTGGACTGATAGCCTCATCGGGTGACTCCAACTACTCACACCGAGTCACATCCCAACCTCCGATTTAGCTCTCATCCCCTTCTGGAAACACAAGACGGCAACTGGTGACCGTGTCAGTCATCTCAAAACTGGAGATGGACATTGATCATGACCTCTCCTGAGTGGAGTTTTACAATGTGTGTGTAGGACATTTGTTCCACTTCCGGTCCTGACACTGCGATTCATGCCTTGCAGTGGATTCTCTGGCATCCGGCCGCATCTCAGTCTGCTCAACAACAACAACAGTGGAAGGATGGGCTCCGTCCCTGGAACCCACCACCACTTTCTCTCTCACTCATTCTCTCTTACCGAATGCTTTCACTTTCTCCCCAAATCCCCTCCATCCACACGAGTATAATAATTGAGTTCAATTTAATCACACCATCTGCGTAGTGTCCAAAGAGTAAATAACAGTATTTCCTTTCTCATTTTTCACAGATTATTACAACAACACTTTGCAAATGTTCCTATAAACCTCAATTAGATGAATGACATTCATTGAGTGAGTACAAGTTGTCCCCACAGCCGTCATCAAAACAATTCCCTATTGTCTATTCGAAAAATTGTTTTGTTTAAGCCGCCCTAGAAATTTTAGTATTTTTTTTGTATTTACTGGAAACAACTGTTTTTTTCCCTTGATTTGAACATGGCTGTAACTAACTGTAGTGTCCGTTATTGATACCAAATTGTATAATTTGTATCACTTAACACTTTAATAAAGAATAAACAAACAAACAAACAAAATTCCCCAGCTTTTGATGTCCGAGGACAGATTTCTGTGTCTCGCGAAGAATTGTACAGGATATTGCTCTCTACTACTCTCTACGGTTTGCTTTCGAATTTGGAAGTTGTGAGAGAGGCAGGGAACGTAAGAAAAAATCCTACATATGAGAGAGAGAAGAGTAGAGAATTTTGGAAATCACCCGCTTCCGCCTGGCTGTCAAAGTTTATTGTTGTCAAGGGAATACTGTCCATGTGCCTCTCATGAACAATGTGGATTGATCAAGAAATTGAGTTATCAAAGGAATGTCTTTGTAGAGCAGAGTGTCCACACAGATCGTGTGTGTCACACTTTTGCCAGAGTGAGTACATGCGGAATACTATTTGGCTCATTTCTATGTACGTAATTTCATTATTATTTGCTTATATTTTGGATAAAATGATAAATACTGTAGGGAAGGGATTCTAGTTGCCAACAAGGAAACACAATGCAGGCTTTCTTTCCGCTGGAAGAATCTTAATGAATGGAGTTTCCTCGTTTCTTTGTTATGTTGGGGCTGTCTGTGTTGGTGAGGGTGTCGAATGAATGTGAGAAAGGAAATTATTCTTATTTGTCTGGGAAAAGCAAATAAACAGAAAGTGAGTCGGGGGAGCTGAGGGAGTGCACACACGCACACACACGTCTGTATGAAGTCTTTATTGATTCCTGGAATTAATCTAAACTTTTGTGTAGTTCATTTTCCACCCCACACCCAAGCCCAAACTGAGACTCAAAGCAGAACTCGATGAATTCCACTCAATAGTGGTAAATAATAATTTCCACATCTTCATAAAAAGAATCCTTTCATGTGGTCTGGCAGACAGTTTTTGTTGTTCATTTCCCATCCTTGACTTGACTACAAGAAATTAAAAGGACAAGAAATTTGTCACGTTTAAAAACTGTACAGGGAACCACGGCCGACCATTATCATTTCTCCGCTTTCCCAACACAAAATGCAAAGTAGCCTTCTTCCTGTGGGGAAAGTTGATGGGGAGACAAGATTTGGAGACTGGGGCAACAAAATTTCCCTGCACAAAAATGATTCATTCCTCGCAAGCAAGCATAATACAACATGGAGTCAACTTTCCCCCTCTTTATTATTATTATTTTTTTGAGATTTTTTCCAGGAAGGTGGAAAACCCCGTTCCTTTTCCGTCTCCACATCAGATTGCAGCTCCCGGGCGACTTTCTGGGTATATCCGATTTGGGCATGATTTGGTCTTATCGAGAGGAGGAAAATCATTAATTTTCCACTGGCAAAGCCCATTTGGCCACCTTTTCATGGAACATGCAAGGCACACAACATGAAGTGTTGATACTGGTTAAATGGGACACATTTCTCGGGACCCCAAATTATAATCTCGTCCAGGAATATTTTATTATGGGCACGAGGCATGACGGTGGAAAATTTGGAAAACCCAGGCAGAACAATTTCATTTCAATACCCATAAACGGTTTATTATGATGACGGAGGAGGGAAAGCCGTAGTGTAGATTTTCCGGAATAATAAATCTCTATAAAAATGGCCAAATGGTGATGCTACATATGTTCCCTGGACGGATATGAGGTCAGGACAGCTGTGGACAGAAGGGAACTCAATTTGGAAGGGTTTAATAGCATCTTGATGAGAACTGGAGGAGGGTCAGAGGGAGGGAGATTTCATCTAATTACTCTAGAGAGACTTTGTGTCTGGGGAGGGACAAGAAAACCATTCCGTCTCAATTAGTCTTCATTCATCCTTGTTGTCATGAGTCAAATGCCGGACGGACGGGTATCCACGGAGCCAGTGCAACAGTCTCAAGAGAGTTGTTCATAAAAAGAAGGACACAAATCAAATTTCAAGCTAAAAATTGAACCACTGCACACACACAAAATCCTCCTTTTACCGGACACTTTCCAAATTCTTTTTTGACTTGGCAAACAAGGATTTTTTTAGATGTTGGATGTTGGGAATCTTGACATTCTTGTCGGTTCGTTCGTGACCTGGCCCCGAATCCTCCTGCTCTGACTCTCTCGTCCTCTGAATTGTTTCTGGGTTGAAAAGTTGACTTGGCACAATGGGAACTGTTGATTCTGTACATCAATTTGTGTTTCGTAAGAAGAGGGATTGCACATTCCGGGTGGGAGGAAGACCTGGAAAGGACACACGATGAAATTTAAATTCATTATTGAGGGTAAGGTTGATGCTGGGATGAATGGGAAGAAGAGGATTAGATGGAATGTAGTTCAAGGGCCATATAAATATAAATGCCGTCTTCATTTCATCATTGCATGAGGGTGGAGGGGGAGGGAGACAGTTTCAGTGGAGGACCCCACTTACTCTGTCGCATGCAAAAACAAAGTTGTTCGGAGGGAGACTAAGTACAACTCTGGTTGGCTGTCATTAGGGAAGATGTACTTGTAGTCGTGTCAGTTGGAGAGTCTCTAAAAATAGGATAAAGCCATATGGAAAATGGATACCCGGATCCTCCCTCCCCAACTCTGAGGAGGAAGAAGCTTGAATTTTGTGTATTTCCCCTCATCTCTTACCTAATCTCCTCCACATCTTGGTCCCTTTCATCTCCACATCCAGTTGACTCTGAGAATGTTTCGCACATGACATGTATGCACTACACACAGTAATAGTAGTCGTCTTGTTTTGCATGGGGGAGAATATACACACACACACGACTCTGACACTTGGCAGTTGTCTCGGGTAATGGGAATTGTACGCGGAACAGTCGACGTGTTCAAGTTGGATCCCACTTTTTTGATTTTTCGTTTGAAATGAGGGAGGAGTGGAAGGAGGAAGATTCCCCTCTCTGTCCCTCTTCTTCGTCTCTTATTTTGAGTTGAATCTGGTTCTGGACGAATGAAAGAGTTCTTTGTTGTGCTTCTCCTCCGATTTGTCAAGTAGATTTACATAATTACAATAGTCTATTTATTTTGACTGGAAGGGAGAGAGTGCAGTGTTAAATTAATTGTCTCGTGAACAAAGTCGGAATATTTTCAAGTCATTAGCATCCCCGTCTCAGGGAAGGTGAGTTGGGAATCTGTGTGAGGATTTTTGGCATTAGCCAAGAAACTAACCACATTAAATCCATGTACTGTGACGTGCCATCTTCTTTGTATATATTTGCTTAGTTCACTTGACACATCCTCTTTTTCACAGAGCCACTTCCTCTCAACCCAGTCTCGTAATTAGCTTGATTAACTCGGGACCTGTCAATTGACTGGATTGCAAAGAACCCAGAGAGAGGAGACGACTTCAATGGGAATGAGTAAGTGTCCATGTAATTTGCACGACAACTTTAATTTATTCACAATTATCTTCTACTAAATACATTATGCCGAGTGTGAATCCGAGTACCTAGCTATCTCAATAGTTTACTGAAGGAACCCCTCTACAAAAATTAACCACACAATGAGGATCACCGACTGTCATTATTCCCGTTCTCTCAGAAAAATTCTACTCTTCCATTGGAAAACTACTACTAGAAATATTTAGGCTATTATGCAAACAGCTTGGGAAGAGTGACTTGAGTCGTCTTCCAATTGTTGTTACCTCCGTTTGGATGAAATGAAACTTTAGTCAATTGTCATTCTTAATTCTCATTACCTGCAATGTTTGAATAATAATTTAGGAAATTTAGGAAAATTTTCCACAAATCTATGACATGTAGGTACCCTTGACTCGTCATTTTTGAAAGTATTTTGTTTCGAGGACGGATCTCAGTTTCATGATACGACAAAGTAACCTTTGATAGTGAATGGGTTAAGAAGGGTCAGTTGAACTAAAGCAAAATAAGTCATGGATTAATGATGACACAAGGATGAATGTATACATTCCATTGAACTTTGCCGATTGTAAGTAACAGAGCAGACACTAAACACAAATAATAATAAAACTATTAATGCCTTTAATCCTTTCGAGATGTGTTTTGTGTACAAATTATTGTGGGTGGGAGAGATGAACTGTCGTCCAGCTGTACTCAAGAAAGAGGACAATGTGATAATAGTTGACCTTTGAGAGATCCCGTTTGGCAATACAGTAGCTAAGGTAAAGCCTTGTGTCCCGTCAGACACGGAAATGCTTATAAGTATTCCACTCCAAGAATGAAAACAGGAGTAAATGTTGATCAAGTCAAATCGTGTAAATTCGTGTAAATGTGTCTCAAATTAAGGATTCTTTCCTGTCAACGAGTCATCCTCGAGTGTCAAGGTTGTTGGTGTATTGTGTGCGAGGGAGGTGGAATGTTGTTCCTTAATGTACGTGTAATTGACATGTGAGTGTGATGCTCTCCAATGCACAACAAATTATAACAAACTAACTGTACTCCTCAATGTAAATGAATGTGATTTAAAAATTAGCATACTCCAAGAGGACACACGCACAAGTGTTCCCCTTCGTTCTCCTTCACAATTTGCATTTAATTTTGACGCGACCTTTGTCGAATTTTGATTAGCCTCAAAACCACACACACACACACATATTATGCATCTCTCTCCTCCTTCTCTTTCACAACGTTTTGAGAGCTAAAATGTTTCCCTAGTCTTAATTGTGACACAGGAGAATGAGCCATTCACTGAATAATTCAGATTCAAAATTGTGTGGAGGATGGGATGGGAAGATTTTCCACAAGTTGACAAAGTTTTCTGCTGGATCCATCCGTCCAGTTGTGTATCATTTTTAGCGATATTGGCTTAACCCATTTGTGAGGTCTAATCCGTCCACAGACATTTCAGAGAGTGTGAATTGTGATGGCATTGGAGACTGTGCAGCTTGTCTGTGTGTGTGAGTGTGGGGAAAGAAGAATATTATTATGACATAATTCTTTTGGCATTCAGCTCATGGACTGTGGGGATAGAGTATTTGTTCCTCTGAATTATTTTGACTCGATAGCAGGGGAGTATTTGCGTGTATCCTCCAAGGTGTTCTGTTTTAAATTCCCAACAAGTTCGTGGGTCCCATTTGCGTGGACTCGAGTAACTAATACGTCAAAGTAGTAGTCCTTTTACTGGTTTATTTTGGCTAGTTTCGTCTAGTGGAGTGACGGAGGTTTGTTAGCTTTCCTTTCGCTCTTCGTTTTGTTGGACGGACGGATTCTCTGTTTACATCACCATCACCCGTCACATAAACAATGAGATGCTTACATTTTGGATTTTTGGTACAACAACTGACTCCAGACTCCTCACCTCCTCCCACCCATCCCTCAGCAGCCTCTCGAGCACCCCCGGAAAATTGAAAAATAGCAAAAAGGGAAAGCGTGTCCCCCAGCGAAAATCGTGCTTGGCAGTCTGAAAATCTCCCATTAATATTATTTTACACACTCCTCCGAGTAGAATGCGTGTGTGCTTCCTCACTCTCTGCCATCTAAACATGAGGAGAGAAGGGGAATTGAACAATACAGCCAGCAGTCATGGGTAGCACACGCACACGGAGAGCCTGTGTGTGTGGAGCTTTTCCGGTTATTACGCTAGATTTGAGGGGTTGACGGTGAGGTGAGGGAGGGAACATGCACAATGTAAAAAATGATTGCCCAAAATGAAGCGGGTAAGGATTTTTGCCAATTTTCAGCACAACAGCGTGTGCACGATTCCCTGAGGATGATCGATAAATTGGCTTAACTTGGTTGAGGGGAGGGGTGTGTGTGTTGGTCTTGTCCCGCCGTGAGACCATGTACAGTACAATATCAAAATATCTGATATTCTGGATTTTTGGTAATTTTCCAGGGAAAGTGGATGGAAACGAGAAATGTTATTCGGATCCACCGAGGCTCACCTATCGTAAAGGTGTGCTCATTTGTTCGGGAGGTGCGGGATTCGGGGACCCCAATTGCAAGAGGAATGGGAATCAAAATGGACCCGGCTCTTCCGGAGGGAGGGACAGAGCGATCGGATCCTCAACTGGACAGAAGAGTTTGACATTTAGTAGTCATTCTCCTGTGGACAAAGTGAGTCGGGTGACATGTGTCGGGAGTGGGGAATGTCCGAGTTCCTGTGGTACTGGAAGTGTGTGTGTGTGTTGGGAGGTGGTGGGGGTGACTCTCTCAGAGTATATATTATCTGGCAATTAATAGCACGGCTGGCAAAAGCAGTCCGCAATTCTGAGCCGTGTCACCAACTACGTACTGAGAGCTCTCCTTCCAACCCCACATTTCACTCCTCCTCCAAACCACATCAGTTCTCCCCACCGGCTCCTTCCTCTTTCTCATTCACTAGTTGCTCTCCAAAGTTAATAGTACACACAGCAATTCCTCCTCCGTCCCATTCACACAGTCCGCTCTTCAAAAGTTTGACAATTTGTGTGTGATCCATGACCAAGTGAGAATTACTCAACGACAGGGAGTCATATCACAGACTTTTCATTAGGAGGGACGGTTTTCATATTTGATTCCCTTCCGTCCATGTCCAGCTAAAGACAAATTTCATTTCGTAAGGAACTAATTGTAAAAAATAAATACATTTTCGTCCACAAAATTATGGCTTGCTATTATCTCTTGTCAAATCCAACAGTCATGTAATCACTGTGTGTGTTTCTCAATCAGAACCTCACACTAGTTTAGGTCAACTCTTTTCTCTTACTCCAATAAGTTGAGCAGACTTCCCATTGATGAGCCAAATAGGACCTACCATGTAGTACTATTATTATTACGACAGGGAACAAAAAGGAGCCTGGCATCGTCCCAATTGAGACTCCCTTCTTCTTATTTTAATGTTCCTCTCCCTGATTAGTTAACTACCCTGTCCCATTATTCTGACGTGTATCCTCCTCTGATCCACTTTCCCATGTTTAATGTGAGCAATGTAGGTAAATGAGTAAAATATACGAGCATGGTCAAGGAAGGGCGTAGAAATGATGTGGAGGAGTAACGTTTCGATGTGGGCAAGAGTGAGTTGAAAATAGAAAAATCAGAAAAATGTAATAAGTTAATGTTTCTTTTAATCGTGTAGTTGAATCCATCCGAGACTGCCTTAGAGGGCAGACTAATGACGTCCGTGAACCTCAAGCAACAATCCTACAACGATCTCTACAATCAACACAAGGGTCATTCCGCCAACGAAAACAATATGAATAACAATAATAATAGAACAGACTCTCACTACCACCCGCCCCCAAAAGAGTTCATTCCCTCATTCGTTTTGGTGGATGCTTGTAAAGCCAACAATGAGAGGAAAATCCGTCAACTGGTACGTACATAACTGGACTAATTAGTGTTGTTAAATGTGCTTAAATATTGTGATTCCCCATCAATTTACTAATTTTGTTACTATCTCAATTTGTGATTGAAATTGTTATTTGCAGGTAGGGAAATTAATCCATTTTGGTCCCGAGGATGTTGATCCGGTAGTCAACTTCCAGGACTCAACCGGGAGAGTAAGTTTTCAAATAAATCTATTTACTACACACAACTATATTTAATACTTGAGAAAACTATGAATGCCAAACCCAAATCATATTTCAACTTTCCAGACGGCATTGAGTTATGCATGTGCAAGTGGAAATGTTCTTCTTGTTGATCAACTCAGCAAATTAAGGAGACTTGACCCGAATCTGGATGACAACGAAAACAATGCACCCCTCCACTACGCCTCGCAAGCAGGTGACCCACATGACCTCTCACTGCTATCCAACTGTATATTTATTCTCCTTGTACATTTTTGTTTAGTAACACAAGTGAAGATTAATGGAAATTTCCCTGTCTGTGCACCAACACGCACCTCAAATAAAGAATAATCAGTAAATTAATTTTCTTGTACATTTTTATCAAAAGGACATTCTGAAGTTGTGGACTTGCTGCTAACTAGATTTGAAGGAGTTGTTGACCCAAACTGCAGAAATTCGGTAATGGATATTTCGTTAAATGTGTTTAGAATTACCGTTGCGAAATTGTGCACCAAATAATTATATTTAAAATGTTTACATTAGACGGGCCTCACACCCTTGATGAAAGCGGCTCTGCAGGGGAGAACCAGATGTGCAAAAAGTTTAATTTCCGCAGGTAAGGTAAAAATAAGGGAAATTTTGACTTCTTGATGTTGGTTGCCCCTGACCATTTAATTGAATTTTTGAAGGAGCATCAGCTAACCTCCGTGATTACTCCAGGAACTTGACTGCAGCAGAGTGGGCAAAACTCTGTGGAAGACACATAACCTCAGAGGTCATTCTCCGGTGTGCAAAAGACAATTATCAAAATCCTTACAGTCCGACATCTCCATCATCAGACTACTCCCACAATCACCGGCATTTCCCAGTGAGTTTGCAACAATTAATTAATACTCGCCTTATTTCCTGTTCTTATAATTGTATTTTTCTCTTTGTGTACCACAGGTCAGTCATAGTGCAATGGAACTGAAAAAAATAAGTAATTCCGAAGATTCTCCTTACTACCATTTGTACGCTGCCCGAAGCACAATATCTGGGACAACTTGGCTTAAAAATAAAATTAAGAAAGCTTTGGGATCAAGTAGCTCCGGCGGCGGTACAACCAATGGAATTCAAAATAGTAACAATTCTTTAGGAGGTGGTCGAAAACCTGAGAGCTTCGCTTTGCTTGCAAATCTAACTGGACCAACATTATGTGCTGGGTCTATATTTCCCAACCTGAAGCCCTTACTAGAGCAACAAAGTATGGGGAGAAAACTGAGTTCAATTAAAATGACCATACCGACCCTTCAAGTGACTCCAGTGGGCAAAAGATGATTAGTTCCTAATACTTACATCTACTTGTGTCAATCCATTTTAATTACTTTGCATCTTGACTACCTATATCATTAAGCCCTTTCCTAAATCTTTAATCATGACTTCATGAGGAGTCAATTTTACAACAAAAGTATATTAAAACTACTTTATAAATTGTCTATCCTTGTCAGCCAATTAAACGTGCACTGAGTACATGAAAACATCTTCCATGACGATTCCATTTTATTTTTATACTGTACAAGACAGTGGTAGTGGGCATCACCAAAGGCGTCCAAAGGAGAGAAAACACCTCATTCTGTCATACTTGGAACACACAAAGGGCATCATGCCACATGTTACATCATGTCATATCACATAGGAAGATGCCCATGTACCATGTAGCATGTGCATACGTACAAAGTGAGCTTTATTTTTAATGGGGTAATTGGTTTCTGCACTAATCAGCACTAAAGACATTACATTTTGAACTAAACTTTCTAACACTAAAAATATTATAATTCTATTAAAAATATGAAAGCTGTACTAAATCATTGGAATCTTCTGGCGGCTGTCGCTAACACAAATAGAATAAGCTAAATTGAATTCTAAGTGCAGTCTAAATTATCGTGAATTGTGAAACTACGGACATTTAAAACGTATAGCTGGATACTAGTCCCCACGCAGCAGAGACAACGGGTCACTTGTGCACAATGGATATGCACATTCTGACCCCTTCCTCCTCACGTTACTTTGTGCGTACGTACGAAGTATGATTTTGACCTCGTTCACCTTTCACACAAACACATCCATAATTTTGGGAGGTTATATTTCCTTCCAGGGGTCCTCTCCCCCACCCGAACTACCCCCTGACCAATCCAATGTCTTTCATAGCCTGACCTCCCCCTTTCCAGTCCTCTTCCTTGCGTGTGTGTGTATAGATTTTGACTCTCATGGCCCAAAATGTGTGTGCATGAGAATGCAATTTAATTTTAAATGTGAGATTTGTTTGGTTAATTTGTTCCGCCGCACACTGGACCAGATTGGAGTTTGTTTGTGAATATATAGTCATCCTGAATCCTAAGTAGACTCAAGCATCGAAGAAAAAATTGTTGTGCCCATTTTCGGTTTTTTGTGTTTTCACCAAGGTTGTTGGCGTACAATGACCTCTGGAGGTCAACCAAATGAACTTTTTGATATGGTTCCAATGTAAACGTTGTTCAAAATGTTTAGGAGCAACTTTCTACCAAATTTCAGAAAGTTTGATAATAAGCTGAATTTTAAACCTACCGTATTTCCTCTAATAGTGAGCCCGTCCACTAGCAGATAATTTCCAAATTTTGGGGATAGTGCGCGG